>OZ017783.1:15980804-16059274 GCA_963969325.1 Lycopodina hypogea
GCCATCTTGACTACTACTAAAGCTAGCCCTAAAACAGCCTGCCCTAAGGTCCTCCTGTACTTATAGACTTGTTTGGTTTGCTTAATGTTTAGTGGGGCCCCTCCCACCCCCAAAGAAACAATCCTTGGGGGGGGGGGAGGAATAGCGTGGGCCAGGGCTATAATTAGAGCTAGGGTTAAGACCAGGACTAGGCCAACAACTTTCAGATAGATTAGCCAAAAGACTATCAAGGTCGAATCATTTCAAATGAATAAAGTCAGTCCACATTCTACTACTCCCACCCTCCATTTTAGGGGCTCTGTGGGACCTTTACAGGTCCACATAGGTGTGCAGCATCGTAGGTGTGCGCAATCATAGGTGGGCGCCATTACAGGTGTGTGTTTGTGTGTGACATGGCTATTAGGACATGGAGGATGCTCTCCTCCAGCCTTGCCCATCGGCCAACCCTCTCCAACCACTTACCTCTCCAAACAGGGCACCATAGAAGGTGATGGTGAAAGGACATTGCTTGGACTCCATGCACACATGTAGTTCCCGTAGCAAGCGTCTCCGCTCGTCCTTTTCTACCGTGGCACGAATTCTCTGCACAGACACCATAAAAACAATGCAGGCATGATACCATACACATGTATATGCAAAAAACATGTGCATATATAACACACCATGTGACATGTCCTGTACATGTGCTTGTAGTGGATGACATGACCTTCACATGTGATTCTGGTGGGTGACATGGCCTACACATGTTCTTGTGGTGGTGACGTGGCCTACACATGTGTTTATGGTAGGTGACATGGCCTACACATGTTCTTGTGGTGGGTGACATGGCCTACACATGTGTTGCTACTGCTAACACACACCAGTCTTGTGTAATGTGCATTACCTTGACGGCCATGACAGTATCTGTCTCAGAATGTCTCATCTGGTAGACGGCTCCATATGCACCACGTCCCAACTCCTTCTCCTCGATCAATTCCTTCGTGTCACACTTAAAGGTCTTAATGCATGCACAGAAAGTGGGTGTGGTTTCAACTTAATAGCATTGCTTATTAATGACAGGGGTTGCCCCATCCCAAGTGACTTACTTTGTCTTTGATGACTATCTTTGCATCAATGGTGGAGTCAATCACTGGGATCACAGTCGGGCTGTGGAGGACACACGTACGCCATCACACACACACATGCACGCACGCACGCATGGACACAGACAAGTACACACCAACAGACACACACAAGTACACACACCGCACGCACGCGCACACACACCCATACACAATAATTACGCGGCAAATCAACATTATGGGTGAGAGTGTAGATGTTCAGGAGAGGGTATGATTGGGGTGTGGTAGGGGTGTGATAGATAAGGGAGGTACTGCTCTACACACACGCACGTCCATACCTAAATCAGGGCTAGTGGGACAACTATGCACTCAAGTCTCTTGGTGTTCTGTTCTTCCTGCCGCCCCTCAGGAGGCACAGAAGGCAGGATGACCATATTCATACCCTGTAATGACTATTACGACCTCTGTGATTGACAGTGTTGGTATCCGTGGAAATCAGAGGATGGAAGAGGTGTTTTACTGAGTGTGCATACGCAGACCATACCACACATGCGCACCCATACACAGACCACACACACACACACACACACACACACACACACACACACACACACACACACACACACACACACACACACACACTAACGCACATTTGATTGTATTATTGTAGAGAAGGGCCAATGTAAACACTATAGGCTATTGCTCACTCTCTCATGTATACACTGTCAAGTGTTTATCTTTCCAAGAGAGGGACAGAGGAAGGGGGCCAAGAAGGGAGGGAGGAACACAAGGAAGGAGCGTCAAAAGAATAAGCGAAGGTTTGCACATACCACTTCCATCCCATTAATGAAGAAACAGAGCACAGGAGGGGAGAACTACTCACATTGCTAAAGATCAAGAGACTTATTGGACTGATAGTGAACCACTTCCCTGTCCCTAGCATCAGCATTCCTATGCCTACGGCCCTTCCACCCATAGCTCCAGCCCAAGTCACAAGCTTGCATCTAATTCCATCCCTGGCTCCATAACTAGCCTAGTTCCAGCCCTAGCTCCATGACTAACCCTAGTTCCAGCCCTGGCTCCATAACTAGCACTAGCCCAAGGCCTTAGTCCAGTGTCAATCCTAATTCATTCCAGTGGTGGCCACTGGCTCAGCTTAGCCATCAAGCCCTAATTCTAATCCTCAACTAATCCAGCTTCCTCCTCCTAGTCCTAGCTATAGCACTAACCTACTTCCATCCTTTGCTCCAGTTCAAAGCCCTACCTAGCTCCAGCCTAAAGCCATAGTTGGTGTTATAGCTACATAACTGGCTAGCTAAACCAAAAGATTGCACTTCATATTGAAATACTAAAGCTTCGTCAAATTCATTCTGTGAATTGCATCCAAGCCACAACTATAAATAAAACGATATGAATATATATAAATGAAGATAACTTACGGAGCTTGAGCTGGATCCTTGTCGAACTTTAGCTTCAACTTCTTGCTGCCTACAAAAGAAACAAAAACCGGTCTCTAGCTAGTGGCTCCTACTGATGGGACTTAAGCCTAAAGCTAAGTAAGTTACAAAGATACGTAAAGTACGTAAGCTCTCCCAAACACCCTCTACAACGTATGGTACTCACCTCTCGACATTTTCACTCAGAATTACCCGACCTCCTCAATCTGCACCAGTTTGCTTTAGTTGGAAGAACTTTGACCCCAGATCTGGGATGCCCCTAACAACATTCTGAGGTTGTGGTGAGGGGAGGGATGACCGCAGATTCGATCATAAATATTTCCCAGAGCTTGCAGGAGCTCGCTCAACTGAAGTTGTTGCCCTGCTTTCCTCTTTTTTTTTAAAGGTGTTTTGTTTGATTCTTCCAGTTTGTTACTGTTGTTTTGTGCTCACTACCTGGGTGAAGAACTGGTGAAGACCTGCTTGATCTTACTTTCTGGATCAAGCAACTAATGCAGAGGAGGAGAAGAGAAAACAGAAGGGGGGGGTAACATGTTACTCATTGAAGGCAACCATACCTTCTTGGTTTTCAATCATTGCGGATGAAGCATTGGAATGAATCAACAGCAATCAACAGTGAACAGTTAAATTGGTCCATCCATTGGGTAAATTTCAATTAGAGTGTCAAATGGATTATGTTGGTTTACTTAAGGTTCCTGATACAAGAGCAACGCCCCAGCTTCATTATGTCAAGGACAGGCTTATGAGCTTATGATAAACCCTTGCAGCAAGAACATGGGAGGGGTTCCACCTGTTCCCATTGGTGCATAAAACTAAAAAGCGCCAAAAATAGAACTTCTGAGTAACGCTTGGACCTCAGGAGTTAGATCCACAAATCCATCTAACATATATTTTGTATGTATGTCTGTCTCTGTCTGTCTCTGTCTGTCTGTCTGTCTGTCTGTCTGTCTGTCTGTCTGTCTGTCTGTCTGTATGTGTCTAGGCATGACTGCCAAACCCTTCGACCAAACTAACTGAAATTTGGCATGTGGTCTCCAAGAACCCTCGGTAAGCATTATTAAACATGTGGGCATGGTAATAATTGTGGTTTTGTCATAGCCACACCCATAGGAAGTTGCTTTGGCTGCCATAAGTTAATCAAAAAGACCAATCAGGCCAAATTTTGTCATGCGGTCTCTGAATACCTGGGTAACCATTATTAACCACATATGGGTGTGGTTTGGCCACACTCACAGGAAGTTGTTTTGGGTATCTGGGTATCAAAAGCTAATCAAAGGACTAACCAGACTGAAACTGGCATGTGGTTTCTAATTATCTGGGTGAACGTTATTAACGTGTGTCAACAGGTGTGGTTTTTCATAGCCACACCCACAGAGTTGTTTTTGTTAATAAAAACTAATGTACCAACCAGATTGACATTTGGCACGTGGTTTCCAAGTAAAATGGTGAGCATTAGTAACCATGTGTGTCGATGGGTGTGGTTTGAATATTGTCATACTCAAGAAAGTTATTTATTTCTGCCAAAAACTTTATGGACCAATCAAAGCTGAAATTTGGCATGTGGATTCCAAGTAAATGGGTAAGCATTATAAACATGGTGTGGCAATGGGCTTGGTCATAACCACAACCACAGGAAGTCGTTTTAGCTATCAAAATCATTTTGAAAGACCAACCAGGCTGAAATTTGGCATGTAGTCTCAAGTTACCGGTTGAGCATAATTTACCACATATGGGTGTGGTTTAGTTTTAGTCACACTGCAGGAAGTTGTTTTGGTGGTCAACAGCTAATTAAAGGACCAACCAACCAACCAACCAACCAGGCTGAAATTGGAGTGGTTTCTATAATGTTCCATGTTGAAATTGGCTTAGCATTGCTGGTTATATGCTGCTAGTCTATCTATGTTATAAAGTGCGAATAGTCTGTCTGTTTATCTATCCATGTATCCACGATTTACGTTTGAAGTTGACCAAAAACCCATATATATATAATCAATTTCACCAGGGGAACGTTATGAGCATATCTATATGGCCACACCCCTTTGCCAGAAAAAAGAAAAAGCTACAGGCCTAAAACTTTGGCATACAGAGAGAACTTGACCCTACGAATAACATGGGGTGGGTCACATCTGGCTACACCTCTTCCTCTTTGTGTGTAAGGATAAAAATGTCAAAAATGGTACTTCCAAAAAACAACAACAAACACTTTGATCTAATAACATGTTCACTTTGTATTAAGAGTCTACACATGTTCAAAGCAATCTGGCCATAGGGCGGGTTTTTTGCTAGTATCAGCATATACCCGGTGTTGCCTGGCCAATATAGGCTAAATCCAGTAGTTGAACGTCTTGGTGGTCTGTTAGTCCTAGAGTTTTTCTGGCCAAAATACCATTTTTTGGCTTTTTCTCATTACCATAATAACGATTTTGCAAAATTTTTAGCCCATGTTTTAAGTTGGGTCAAAACCTATCATCACGCTGAGTTTCAGAGAAATCCACCTACCGGTTTGACCAGAATGATGGTACAAACATACAGACAGACAAATTCCGTTTTTTCCCCGACATACCACCTGGCATAAAACCATCTCAGGGTGGGTCTCCTCGATCCCTAAAAGTTTGGTCAAAATCTAACAGAGGGATTTTGAGAAACGGACGAACATAGTTATGTAGTCAGTTACATGGTTACATAGGTCTTCTAATATATGTATTATACTAGCAGCATATACCCGACGTTGCCCGGCCAATATAGGCTAAATCCAGTAGTTGAACATGTCTTGCCAGTAAGAAAGGTGATGGTGGAGAAGATGTATTATTAAGAGAGAAGTGCTATTTAAGTAGTCACAATCAATATATCACAACCAAATCAATTCTCATTTTTATTTTCTCATTTTTAACAGCAATAATTTAAAGTTGCATGTCTCAATCAATATATCCGAATCAATTCAATTATCTTTTTTGTTTTGTTTTTTTACATCAATGCTCGTTGGCCAGGCTTTGCAAGTGGCAGAGGTTGTCTCAGTGGTGGTGGTGGTTGTGGTGGTGGGTGTTTGGTCATGGTGGTAGTGGTGGTGGCTCCTGTTTCTCAGTGGTAGTGGTCTGTTAGTCCTAGAGTTTTTCTGGCCAAAATACCATTTTTGGCTTTTTCTCATTACCATGGTAACCATTTTTTGCGAAATTTTTAGCCCATGTTTTAAGTTGAGTCAAAACCTATCATCATGCCGAGTTTCAGAGAAATTCACCTACCAGTTTGGCTGGAATGATGGTACAAACATACAGACAGACCGACAGCCAAATTCTGTTGTTTTTTTTTCCTTCCCAGACATGCCACCTGGCATAAAACCATCTCAGGGTGGTCTCCTCCATCCCTAGAAGTTTGGTCAAAATCTAACAGAGGGATTTTGAGAAACGGACGAACATAGTTACAGTCAGTTATATAGTTACATTGTCAGTTACATAGTTACATAGGTCTTCTAATATACATAAAGATGTGAAAAGGCTTGGTGTGTGTTCACTATACATTCCTTCATTTTTGAAGCTACAGAGTCAAGAGGGATATCAAAAGAATGGATATCAAGCACTGCACCTGTTAATTTTAAATGTCTATATGGTCACACCCCTTTCTGTATTAAAAAAAAAAAAAAAAAAAAAAAAAAAAAAAAAAAAAGCCAAAGATGGTTCTTTTTGGTGGCATAACCATAATAACCAATAAACCAAGATCTGGAATAGAGCCTCACTTTGCAAGGTCAAATGGCGAATTATTGTAAATAGAAAAGGGGAAGGAAGAAGGAAGGTGGACAATTGAGTTGTTGACTCAAGGATTACAAGCACTAGCCAAAAAACAAAAAATGTTGTGCACATTGAATTATTTATAATTGATGAGTCATGATCAATTGTTGACTGAATTGAGGATAAAAATTAATTTAGACAAAATATTCCAACTTTGCAAGCAATGCTGCAAAAGGATATCTAGTAAACATTAAAATAAAGCTTTGACCTTGGGACCAACAGAGGGGAAATAGGGCCCAGACCTGGATTTCAATTGGGAACTTCCATTTTTAGACATATGCCTTAACCATAGGACCCTGTATGGAAAATTTGAACTTTTTCTTTCCCCACCTAAATTTCTGGGGATTATGTAGGTAACCCAACTTATTTTTACCATCACAATTTTTCTCCTGAAGTGGCACCCCTGGTGGGGGTGGAAGAAGAAATTTCATATATGAAAAGAAAGCCTGAAAAACTATGGTGAAAGTTAGGCGTGGGATTTCCAAGCTGAAGATTGGTGTTCAACTCCTCTCCCCCTTCCAAGTGGGTTATATTTCCTAACTGGGCAGTTTGTTAAAACTATATATATATATATATATATATATATATATATATATATATATATAAAATCATCTTCCTCCACTTGCCCCGCCTCCTCCTCTAATAACCAACAAAATTAACTAATTGAATTGGGGGCTCATTCCTTGACTGGGCTGATTATAGATTTATTTCAACAATTGTATTGTTTGTGCGACTATTTAGCTATGTGTAAGTTCGGTGCAATTTTTCCTCCAAGAAGCCAGCAGTAGCAAAATTAATTTGGCTCCTGGATTTTGGCTATGATCAAGCCTAAGTTTCCCAAGAAGCCAGATTTCTAAAATCCGGCTTCCCATGAAGGGAAAGGAGAAATGAATGATGTAAAATGGACAATAAAACAACAAAAAAAACGTGAAAGGCACAGCCATATCCAAAGTTTAGGAAGCACACACATAGGAAGGGAAAGGAAGCACACATAGGAAGGGAAAGGAAGCACACATAGGAAGGGAAAGGAAGCACACATAGGAAGGGAAAGGAAGCACACATAGGAAGGGAAAGGAAGCACACATAGGAAGGGAAAGGAAGCACACACATAGGAAGGGAAAGGAAGCACACATAGGAAGGGAAAGGAAGCACACACATAGGAAGGGAAAGGAAGCACACATAGGAAGGGAAAGGAAGCACACATAGGAAGGGAAAGGAAGCACACACATAGGAAGGGAAAGGAAGCACACATAGGAAGGGAAAGGAAGCACACACATAGGAAGGGAAAGGAAGGTGCTGTTGGAGAAATCTGACTATTTCTACTGCAAATGTGATCTGTATATTTTTCAACTACACACTCATGCCAAGGTGATATATGATTCCACTCCAATTTATAATCTGTTGGAACAGGTGCACAATATACACTTGTAATGGCAATCAAATCAATTTATTCCCTCTCAACTGACACTGTACCTTGTCTCAACTGATACTGTACCTTGTCTCAACTGATACTGTACCTTGTCTCAACTGATACTGTACCTTGTCTCAACTGATACTGTACCTTGTCTCAACTGATACTGTACCTTGTCTCAACTGACACTGTACCTTGTCTCAACCGACACTGTACCTTGTCTCAACTGACACTGTACCTTGTCTCAACCGACACTGTACCTTGTCTCAACTGACACTGTACCTTGTCTCAACTGACACTGTACCTTGTCTCAACTGACACTGTACCTTGTCTCAACTGACACTGTACCTTGTCTCAACTGATACTGTACCTTGTCTCAACTGACACTGTACCTTGTCTCAACTGACACTGTACCTTGTCTCAACTGACACTGTACCTTGTCTCAACTGATACTGTACCTTGTCTCAACTGATACTGTACCTTGTCTCAACTGACACTGTACCTTGTCTCAACTGACACTGTACCTTGTCTCAACTGACACTGCACCTTGTCTCAACTGATACTGTACCTTGTCTCAACTGATACTGTACCTTGTCTCAACTGACACTGTACCTTGTCTCAACTGACACTGTACCTTGTCTCTCTAAACCAACTCCCAGAGGTAGCTCCTGACCCAGCCCTATGCAAGGCAGATCCACTTTGACGTGCATTAATATAATCCAGTATGACGATCCCCCACTCGCCCCATCCCTGAGTAAGCTGGAACCGCAACTAGTCTATCAATATTTATTTTCATACTGTCATAAATCAGTTTCATTCTGCCATGGGTCAGTTCCATGCTCTCATGGGTCAGTTGGCATAGAAATAATTAATAACACTTCCATAATCAGTCATTAGTAGATAATATGTGTGCGTGTCCACAGCAACAGTCTGTTACAGAATTAGCACTTTGGCCCCTGGACTTGCTGTGGCCACATAGAATTCTGCTTTCCCGCCAGAGTAGTTAGCCTGAGGACAACAACAAACAACAAGCCAACAAGGAGAGATCTGAAATGACCATTCAGTTTTCCCATCCTTGTGGTTGTGAATCAACCTTCTCTTCTTGATCTCAATAACCCTAATAACCCTTGACCCTAACTACCCTCTGAATGACCTCATAAACCTTCACTAGTAGTAAACTTTGAGCCTAACAACCTGTGTCTTATAACATGGCCACACCTTCCACCCACCCTCACACTGTCCCTATACCCACCCACACACCGTCCCTACACCCACCCACACACTGTCCCTACACCCACCCACCAACTGTCCCTACACCCACCCACCGTCCCTACACCCACCCACCGTCCCTACACCCACCCACCGTCCCTACACCCACCCACACACTGTCCCTACACCCTCCCACACTGTCCCTACACCCACCCACACACCGTCCCTACACCCACCCACACACTGTCCCTACACCCACCCACCCACTGTCCCTACACCCTCCCACACACTGTCCCTACACCCACCCACACACTGTCCCTACACCCACCCACACACTATCCCTACACCCACCCACACACTGTACCTACACCCTCCACAATACAGGGCCCCAACTCGCAACAGGACCAATGGATATACAATTCCGACAACCATTTCCACATGTTATATATCAAATGCTAAATCAAGAACCTGAGATGTGCTGAAGTCGTTTCCTTGACAGGCAATTGATCCTTATTTACTACTGAACGAAAGGTTAATTAATAGCTACATAAACACATCTAGTATCTAGATAAGAAACCAATACATGCACACACCGACATACATACATGCACACACCGACATACATACATGCACACACCGACATACATACATGCACACACCGACATACATACATGCACACACCGACATACATACATGCACACACCGACATACATACATGCACACACACACACATACATACATGCACACACCGACATACATACATACATGCACACACTGACATACATACATGCACACACACACATACATACATGCACACACCGACATACATACATACATGCACACACTGACATACATACATGCACACACACACATACATACATGCACACACCGACATACATACATGCACACACCGACATACATACATGCACACACCGATATACATACATGCACACACCGACATACATACATGCACACACACACACACACACAGGGTAATGGGAACATTGTCAGTCAAGTTATGATTACTAAAATAGCACCATCACCAACTATGATGTATTGCCAAGTGCCACGCCCTCCCTCGCTAACCTTGATGCCACACCCTCCCTCACCCACCTTGATGCCACGCCCTCCCTCACCCACCCACCTTGATGCCACGTCCTCCCTCACCCACCTTGATGCCACGCCCTCCCTCACCCACCTTGATGCCACGCCCTCCCTCACCCACCTTGATACCACGCCTTCCCTCACCCACCTTGATGCGCTCTATGGTCTTGTTCACTATGCCTGAGGGAAGAAGAGTGACAGTGCACCCGCCAAACCCTCCGCCAGTCATGCGTGAGCCATACACCTGATCATCCTGTCTGATGAGAGAGACCAGCTCATCCAACTCAGCACAACTCACTTCATAGTCATCACTGCACCACCACCACAACAACAACAACAAACAGGTGTCCCACATGAACTATTTGTCCCCTGTCTGGTTTGCCCCTGTCACATGCATGTTGGGCATGGAGGGCAAAGGTCACAGATGTACTACATCAAGTACCGGAGAGAGTTGTGGCTTTGGTTCATGAGCTTGCCGAAGGCCTTGTAGTCATGCCCCTGCAATGCCTCCACTGCTCGCTGAGTGCGGGCTATCTCAGAGATCACATGACGAGCTCTGCAATACTCCACCACATCTAAACTATCACGTTCTGTAACGAGCATATGACACCATGAAGAGCATCACATGCATGTCACATGATAGAACATCCACATCACACTTGCACATGTCATGCAGACACGCACATGGCATTATAAAGGAACTAGCCTCACTCACTCTGCTCCAGGAGATCCATGGAGGCATCACGCAGGCTGTCCACACTGAGCTTCTTGGCAGCGGAATAGCAACTTGCCCTGCGCTGTGCATACTCTCCATCCACCAAGGCATGCCTCTTGCCTGTGTCTACGACCAGCACGGCCAGATCAGGGGTATGGAAGGGAAGCAGGGAGACGGAGTTGTTGCTGCAGTCTATCATCACTGCATGTTCCTGCTGCGCCATGACTGACACCAGCTGGTCCATGATGCCACAGGGGTTGCCTAGGGCAACAACTGGTAAACAGGAATCGCATCAAGGCTTTCTGCTACTAGAGCTAACAGTAGAGAGACGAATGAGGGTGTGGTCATTGGAAATAATAGTCTGATTGGGGGAGGGTGGGTGTGGCCATTGGTAATAATGGTCTGGCAGTGGAGGGTGGGTGTGGCCATTGGTAATAATAGTCTGGCGGTGGAGGGTGGGTGTGGCCATTGTTAATAATAGTCTGGTGGGAGGGAGGGTAGGCGTGGCCATTGTAATTAATAGTCTGGCGGGGAGGGTGGGTGTGGCCATTGGAAATAATAGTCTGGTGGGAGGGAGGGTGGATGTGGCCATTGGAAATAATAGTCTGGTGGGAGGGAGAGTGGATGTGGCCATTGGAAATAATAGTCTGGTGGGGGGTGGGCGTGGCCATTGGAAATAATAGTCTGGTGGGGGTGGCCATTGGAAATAATAGTCTGGTGGGGGGTGGGTGTGGCCATTGGAAATAATAGCCTGGTTGGGGAGGGTAGGCGTGGCCATTGGTAATAATAGTTTGGTGGGGGAGGGTGGGTATGGCCAGCGGTAATAAGTCTGGTGGAGGAGTGTGGGCGTGGCCATTGGAAATAATAGTCTGGTGGGGGGAGGGTGGGTGTGGCCATTGTTAATTATAGTCCTGTGGGGGAGGGTGGGTGTAGCCATTGTTAGTAATAGTCTGGTGGGAGGAGGGTGGGTGTGGCCATTATTCCCACCCACATACGTGCATAGCGATGCTCAGCCTGCTGGCAGAGGAGGGCCATATCCAGGGGCTCCATCTCCTCCTGGCCTCTCAGCTGCTCCACAAACAACGCCACGGCAACCTCCAGAGAGGCAGAGCTGGAGAGCCCACCTCCCAGTGGAACACAGCTGGTGATGACCGCCTCAAATGCCGGGACATTTTGCTTTTCGTTCATGAGGGCAACCACACCCACAACATACTTGGTCCATGACGGAGCTTCAGGGGGAGTGGCCACAGGATCAGACTCCTTGTCTCCAGGATAGTCCGGCATAGAGAACTTGTGCAAGGGTCGGTAAGAGTCCTTGATGGAGGCAGAGAAGACAGCGCATTGAGGAGAAGAACTTTTTCTCCCGACCACCACCGTCATCAGAGGGATGGCCTGACAGATAATACATATGGAGGGAAGGGAAAGTGGGGGGTGGGGGGGGGGGGGGCAGCAAAATATATGATCACACCATGGTATGCCCCCTGTAATATCACACCATGGTATGCCCCCTGTAATATCACACCATGGTATGCCCCCTGTAATATCACACCATGGTATGCCCCCTGTAATACGGCATCATGAATCCATCATAAGCTGGCACAATTGTTGCAACTTGTAGTCAGTTTGGCCTTCCTATTGTGGTAAAAAATGCTATGGTACTCTTCCTATCCACCCTTTACCAATGCTGCACACACCAGCCAACTCCTGTGTTAAAGTGAAGTTACCTCAAGGAGTTGCTGGTGTGTGCAACATTGGTCAAGGGTGAATACAGACAGTTTCCTAGGAAGGAGCCAATATTAGGGGAATAGTTCATAAGGAAAGTACAAGCATTCTTTCAACCACCAAAATATAGTCAAAATACCGTCCTTTACCAGCAACAGGAAGCAGAAACTCAAAAATTTAATTAAAACATTTTTTATGCATTATAAAGAATCGAGTCTGTCTGAGCTAGTATGGCATTCCAGAGAGCCGGCTGGTAACACTGCCTCAAGGTATGATGTTGAACTTCTGGGGGACATTGTCCTCAATGCATTGAAGAGAGCTTTGGAAGTTGGGGGAGTGTTATGAAATTGTTGTGGTAACACAGTTTTCTGTAAAGTAAAGATTGCTGAGAGTGATGGGAAGGGCTGTGATGTGGAACTGCTGGGCTAAATTGTTCACTACATTGAAGATTGCTCAGGGGGATGGGGGAAGCATTTTGATATGAATAATTACTAAATATATGCCTTTGTTCAATAACTTAGTGCCGCTCGTGCAAATGAATCATTTACTGTCACTTTATTTACTCATTTTTGTAGGAGAACTCTATACTGTGAAGATGTTCAACAGATAGAACCTGCCTCCATTAAATATCTCATCGGCTACTTTACTTTCTCCACAACAGCCACTAATGTGCCAGTCATAAAACCTTAACCCTGAACACCTTGTGGGATTGGACCCACACCCACCCACCCACCCACACCCACCCACCCACCCACACCCACCCACACACTCTGAGACTGTGCCTTCCCCAGAGACACAGACACTGTTGATATCTCAAGCATCATTAACTCACTGGAAGTTTTAGGACAATCTCACATACAGCATAAGAGTTCAACTCACTTATATAGCTTTTCTGCCTCATCATGAATGTCATTAACTGGTTCCATTAAATTATCTAAAACAGGAACTAACTCACATGCTTTACCTAACAGTAGCTAAGTAACCACAGAGCATTTGTTCAGGGTCCCCCCCCCCCTCCCCCTGCACAGAAGAGTGGTTAACTGCCACCCTTGCCTGCTAAACCGGAAAAGGTAGGTACCAATAACCAACCAGATTCCTCCACATTCAGCTATAATAACCTGCCCACCTTACATTCACTTATACCATCACAGTGACACACAACATGTGACTGACCCACATGATACAAGGTTATTACAGACTAGCCCATTGATAATCTGTTAACAAAAGGCTTTGGCAGTTGAATCATTGATTCCAAAAAGTGCTTCCAAATACAATATATTTTTAGGTTTCCTTTAGCCTCAAAGAACTCCACTCCCAGACAAACTCTTGTAACATTAGGGCCTTGGGTACTCTAGCTAATACCATAGGTAGGACAAGGCCTCTGTTGTAGTCGGTGTGTTCTCCTATTAGGTTCACCCGCCCAGGAGCACAGACTGCAATAGTGGGAGCTTCTCCTCCAATTTTCTCTGAGAATAACGTCTTGGCCCGCTCCACACAATGAGTCAGATTCTCAAAAAAGTCGGAAAAATCTCCCATTTTTGCTCCAGGTATGCAGCGGATTGTCGACCCGCACCACTCACGTGGGACCATCCGTGTGACCATCCGTGTGACCATCCGTGTGGGAGCTTGTTTTTGTTTTAAACTACAGTATTCATTTCCAAATTTACGTCTTAATTCATTCCACCACCAGACAGAGGATAGGAAACCCTGAGTTGATAGGAAACCCTGAGTTGATAGGAAACCCTGAGTTGATAGGGAAAGGAAGCAGGACAATCCAACTTACAAAGGATAGGAAACCCTGAGTTGATAGGGGAAGGAAGCAGGACAGGCAATGGTGCTGCTTTTAATATTGCAACTCTGCAACAAGCCTTGGAACAATAGTGTTTTGCAGGGAATGGTGGGAGTTGCTTTTTTTCTTTTCTGAAATGAACTATGATATTGATGGTGAGGGGATCAAAAAGCTCTTCTGAAGTGGTGGGGGCAGCTCCTTTGTAGGTGCATCCAGATGCACTTCAGGAACTGCCCCCAGGACTTCAGAAAAGCTCATATTAAAAAATAATAATAATAAAAAAATTTTAAAAAATGAATTTCTGGGTGGTTTCTATATTTATCTCTCCCCAAGTTTCTCTAGTTATTATAAGTTAAGTTCAATTTAGCACTCCTTTCACCTCATCATTTTATTCTACTAATATTATAACTTCTATTCATCAAATTAGAAGTCTGTTGATATTCCTGAAGTTTGAATAGTTCTAGCCTTAAAATTTTCTCTTAAGTGGCACTTCCATGAAACAGAAACCATTTTAAACTTTCAAAATATTATTAAAGTGAGTACTCTATATATAAATTAATTTCATCTACCACTCCCCTTGTTTGCTTGTTTACTTGTAATATCTACAAACCTTTTTTTTATTGTTGTTGCTGAAGAAGTTATACTACACATCTTTACTTTGAACTTCCCTAGTTATTCGTTTGAATCTAATGTGTGTACTCCCCAAATAAATTGACTTAATAAAAATGGCAATAGCATATGATGATCACTCCCTCTCACAAATAGAAGATGCAAATGCCAGTACTGAATGGGTTACAATTGATGCTGAATTTAGGTACATTATTAGGATGACCTTTGCTTGCATGGCCTCTGGTGGTATCAGCACTACAGAAGCAGGTGACACTTTCATATCTCTTCTCAGAGTACACCTTGAGAGGTTTGGTATTTTAAAACAATCCAAACCAAGGGGAGGCAACAGCTATGGTAATAAGAACAAGGAGAATGGAAAAAAAATTACTGAACACCTTAGACAGCTGAAGAACAGTGAAAGAAAAATAGAAAACTAGATAAATCTTCATGTAATAAATTAGTGAGAGCACATGGCAAAGCCAAGAAGATCAATAAAACACTTATTACTGACAGTAAACTGAGATCCCATGAGAAGGCTTTTAGATCCAACTCATGGCACTACGCCAAGGTTTGTTCAGACAGTTCTAATGCATCCTGCTTTGACTGCTCTCCAAGCCAAGCTTATTCCCACTTTGCTGAAAGTTTTAAGGATGATGGAGGTTACTGTGCTTTGCCTTCTTGGGTGTCCCAAGTGCAGCATGTACCCAGTGAGGATGACCTGCTGCAGTTTGATTTGTCTCCAATAATGCCATCCATCATAAAGAAAGTACTGAGGAAACGTCTTTTTAGCTCTTCCCCAGGAGATGATGGCATCACTTATCACTGTCTAAGATGATGCCATCTACCCATCACTTTCTGGCTACTCTCTTCTCAAAAGTATTTCCATATTCTCATGTCCCACCAACATTGTGGACTCATGTAAAGATCATCATGATCCACAAGAAAGGTGACACCACAGACCCTGCAAACTTATGCCTTATTGCATTAACATCAGTGATTGGAAAGCTTTTTCACAAGTTCTTGGCAGATAGACTGGAACATTACTTAATTTTAAATGAGATGATAGCTAAATCCTTGCCAAAGGGGTTCCTGCCTGAGTGGTGTAAATGGCTGTATTGAGCAGAGCATGTGTTTGCTATACAGGTGATGATTGTCGATGCAATGAATCACTCCCTCCCTCCCACTTCTTTCTCTGAGTTTTATAGATTTAAAGAATGCCTTTGGATCTCTATCTCATACTTACATCAGTGATGTCGGCAAGTTAATAAAACTACCTCCTCAGTTCACAAGCTACCTGACCAACCTCTACTCAACCATCTCTGCCCCTATATCCACCAAAGATTGGAAGCGGCAACTCCACTACTATTTCTAATAGCCTTTAACCCTATCATCCAATCAGTGGTAATCCACCCTAGTAGAGGTTTTTCCCTCAAGCTGCCTAACCACACTGAGTCCAACAGTCACCCCCTACCATGCCCCAACTCCCATATCTATGCTCTGTGGGAGGAAAACAACTAGAAAGAGACTCTTTGCTGGTATTTTGCCAGAGTTTTAACAGTGGACAATCTGGGTAGGGCAAAACTTCTGTACAAGAAGGGTGGATCCAGAGAGGAGGTTTGCCTTCTCCAAATTAAGTGGACACCAGCAAAGGGTAATGGAAAATTGTTCTTGCCCCATTTTGGTGACCCACCATCCACAATTCACAAGTTCCCACCTGTCCACCCTTTGGTCCACAGCCAGCCACAATTCACAAGCTCCCACCTGTCCACCCTTTGGTCCACAGCCAGCCACACAAGGTCAAAGGGTATGCAGATGACTTAACCATAATCTCATCAACCACGCCTGGCAGTGAATGGTATTTCAGTCTCCATTTCTAAGAAATTAAATTCATTTGCTACAAGGTACATAAAGAAATGGTTAGGCCATACACATTTCACTACAGTCACCGTGATTCACCATCCCTCTACACTAGAAAGCTGCTCTATATCTGCCAAGCTGAACTATCTAGCAGCAGTGACCATGTCTCCAGATTCAATGATAGAAAAAATCTCCCATTTCTCTCTCTCAAGCAGATTTGGCCATGCTCATGGAATTTCTGACCTTGCCAAAGATGCTCTCTCCACAGCCATCGACTCTGTTTAGTCCATCAGCAGAAAGACTATGCCAAAATCAGCTCAATGCAGTCCATGTGGAAGCCATGAAAGAGAAGGGGATTTAAAACTTGAGAAACTGACAGTACAAACAAAGTTCAGTGATGCGTGTTCTCTGGAGAAGGAAAATAGGGTATCGAACCACTTCGTGCAGCATCTAACACTCTTCCCACTCCTCTAAATCTCCGCTGCTGGAAAATATGTACAGACTCCAAGTGTAGTCTCTGCAACTCTATCCATCCTACAGTAAATCACATTCTGAATGCTTGTTCCACCTCACTGAACCAGGGCAGATTTACTTGTAGACATGACAGTGTCCTTCAGAAGTTGGTGCATGGTATCATTCCTGCTATATTCAAGAAAGAAAAATTGTACGCTGATCTTCCTAACCATCGAGCCTGTGATAATCCACCTGCTACAATACCACAAGATGTAGTGACAACATCTGCTCAACCTGTTATTGTAGTCATTCATGGAAATAAAGTCACATTGATTGAGCTGACAGTAACCTACAACTCTCCTGAGGCCTTGAGCAATGGCTGTTGTTATTTAATTTCCTGTTCCTAATTTACCTCCCACATTGTTCTAAAAAAAATCCTCCTGATAAACACACGATACAAATATCTAGGAAAATCATGTTTGTAAACTTTGTAAATTTTAATTGGTGATACCAAATGGCTAAAACTGATCCTTTTTTTGCAGGCCTTATTACTAGATAGCTAAGATAGTTAATGCTTTAATTTGTACTCTGTAGAGATCATGGATAACATTTCAATTAGGACTCTATAAATGTGTTTTGTTAGGCTAGTAGCAAGTTAAAAAAATCAATAAAATATTTATCTATTCACGGTCATCATGTTGTTTACCCACCTATTGTATTCCATGAAATTGATTAGTCACTAATTTCATTATATTTTTAATCTTATTCATTTGTTGTCAACCCCACCTGTTGCCCACCCACCCACCCACCCAATTGCGAACCTATAATGTTGAATAAAATATGTTAGTCTTATAGCCTTTTTTATTTTCAATATTAATACTATTTTGCTTGTATATTTGTTGATGTATATTTTCTTTTATATTTGTTGATGTGTATTTTCTTTTATATTTGTTGATGTGTATTTTCTTTTATATTTGTTGATGTATTTTGTCTCTCTCAGCATAAAAAGAAGGGGAAAAATCAACCAAAAATTTGGCTTCCATTTGGCTTCCTGAGACCCTAAATTTGGCTTCATGGGCCCTCAGGACCTGGCAACCCAGATCTATTGCGGACTATGTGACTATTTCATGCCTAGCCAAAGGGGCACTGGTGAACGAGTATATTCTGAATAATAAAAAAAAAATTAAATATATAAATAAAAAGAAATAAAAATAAAAATTTTTTTAAAAATTTATCCTCAAATTGCTCCAAACATCAGATGTATACCATATTTTTTTTAATACCCACTCAAAACAATTAAATAAAGTGATTCTTGAAGACATACTCTCACTTCCTCAACAGAGTCGCCACTAAGAATTAAGTTCTGAGGTTTACCGAAAACAGGAAGCAGCTCATGGATCTCATTACAATGACCCTGTCCTCAGTTGATCTCAACATTCATTATTTGTAAAGGGTCTTGGTCTTGATCCCCCAACACCCACCACCTTTTCACACAGTTCAGGAAGTAATTACATCTGTGATGAACTCCTGACCCATCAGGAAAAAGAAGATATAATTATCCATCAGCTACTCTAGGCAGTTAAAGCGTCTCAGAACATATTCATAACCATAATAGTGTATGTGAGGACACTAATGTTTTCATTCTCTCACTACACTACTCCATCACTGCACGCATGTGGGCCGGTGTGCATGTCTTCATGGAGGTATCATCAAGGGATAGAAAAATCGTCAGTATCAATGAAACTATGAGAAAGCTAGATGATCAAGTAATTAATATTGAGGACCTTCTAGCTCTCCATGCCCTATCTGGGTGGCACACTGTAGACAGACAACCTGTTTGGTAGTGGTGAAGTTGGGGCGTTGGCAGTAGATGAACAAAAAGATATGTATATTGGTGTTCTCAGAGATACTATTAGCTCTTTTAAAGAGATATACAGGACATCAATTCATTTTGCATCAAGATGTTAAGAGACCATGAATGGTTTGAGATCATTATGCTAGCACTAGAAAACTGGAGCTACTAAGAAAATATTTTTTGAACTAAAGTGCCTTCCACCAACAGATGCAAGTTACAGAAAACATGTGAAGTGATTGATTTATCAGCTCAGGGGTTGGCAGATGGAGTATGACGAGCTTTATTCATTTTGAGACATGTAGGCTCAAGCATCTCTAGGCGATAGCAAAAAAAAAAAACAAAAAAAAAAACAACTCTAACTATAGTAAGATATCCTTATTGTCTCCTTCCATAGGATGGGTACTTTGCTAGTTTTATATAAATATGCAAAAAACACACATCATCTTAGGTACAGAAACATCACTAAATTTCTCCTTATTATGGAGTCTTATCGTTTGGAACAGTTCAGCTTATTTAAAATTTTAATTAATCATTATTTGGTTCTTGTTTTATATAGTTTTCACATCCTCTCCCTCTACAAATTGTCGAATATGCTCCAACATCCTCTGTTCTGTGCAGTACACATGCAAGCACACACATACATGTGTGCACAGACATGGACACACATGCATGTACATGTGCATATACATGCACACAGGGTGTTAGCCAGCTTATACATGCCATCTCTGCAACCTGTATCAGACCTGGCACACACACTCATCTCCAACCATGCAGCATAGGCTTACATTGTATATATCTCCTGTGGGTGCAAATGAAATGCAGTAGGAATAATCTAGCCTTAATCATACTGGATTGACCTGTATGAGAAGGAATTGAATTAAGGCTACACCCACTCATGTAAACTCCAAATAATGATCTTTTACCATTTAGAATCATAGACCATTCTAATCATCAAACTGTATAAATCAGTATAACTATTGATAGGGATAGGATGAAACCTGGAATGGTCCTAATTTGCACTGTGCTTACACAATGATTAGGTGCTTACTTATCATGCTTGTCCCCAGAGCTAGCTAATGAGCTACTCTGGCTGGCTATTTTTTCCTTCTTTGCTGCTTGTTGACTATGGAGGGTCAGTGTACCATGCTGAGACTGGAGCCTGCCACTACTTAGAATATGAATTCACAGTCTACACCAAAGCAGCAGTCTGTGGTGAAGCAGTAGTCTGTGGTGGGGCAGCAGTCTGTGGTGGGGCAGCAGTCTGTGGTGGGGCAGCAGTCTGTGGTGAAGCAGCAGTCTGTGGTGGGGCAGCAGTCTGTGGTGAAGCAGCAGTCTGTGGTGGGGCAGCAGTCTGTGGTGAGGCAGCAGTCTGTGGTGGGGCAGCAGTCTGTGGTGAGGCAGCAGTCTGTGGTGAGGCAGCAGTCTGTGGTGAAGCAGCAGTCTGTGGTGGGGCAGCAGTCTGTGGTGAGGCAGCAGTCTGTAGTGAGGCAGCAGTCTGTGGTGAAGCAGCAATCTATGGCGAAGCAGTAGGCTATGGTGAAGAAGCAGGATACTGGACTCATTCTAAAAATTGGGCTAAGATTTTAGTGCAGTTTTTGGATTGCATTTTAGGGAAGTAGATACTTGGTTTAGCTATGTAGATGTGGTGATGATTATTCATGGCAACATTCATAAAGGTTTTAAGTAGTGAGGGAATAAATATCTCCTGTACATTTATTGCAGTTAAGAAAGAAATAATTATGTCAAAATTTTAAATTAAAGAATAATCAACTGAGATTCTCTGAAAAATAAAACTGTACATTAAATAAATGAAAATTGTTTAATTAATTAAGGGGTGTGCTTTGGGTGTGGCTCTACTTTATTATTTTTTTTTTGGGGGGGGGGGGGGGGGGGGGGGGAACAACCCTGAAAATACCTGGGTGTGTACACAGTGCTTAGGTTCTTACACAATGATTAGGTGCTTACACAGTACTTAGGTGCTTACACAGTACTTAAGTGCTTACACAATGCACACAATACTTGGGTGCTTACACAGTGCTTAGTTCCTGCTAAGTGTACATAATATTTAGACGCTTACATGCTTACATAATACTTATGTGCTTGCACAGTGCTTAAGTAGTGCTTAAGTGCTTACACGGTGTTTACACAGTGATCAGTTGCTTATACAGTGCTTAGGAAGGGGGGGGGGGGGGGGGGGGAACTGTAATTTATTTAAAAGTGATCTATAAAATGGTAGGGGAAATTACTTTCATTTTTGATTAGTGAAATGCATGTTTCCAACTTTCCAATTATTCTAGAGTGAATCAGTTGTTTTGTAATGGTAACATAATCACAATGGTTACTCTTTGAAAACAAATTATTTATTAAATGCAAATAACCATTTTTTCCAACTATGGATGGAGGAACAGAGTTGAGGGGAGGGGGGAAGAGAATCAGTACTTATCCATGGTCAACTCCAAGGGCATGGCCAGGGGGTAGATCAGATGCTCTAGCACCACCCCAGCAATTACTGCAGCTACCATCAATTTAAAGTCACCATCCCTGCCAGCAATGCCACCACCATTCATTATTGGCCTATTGCAGCTACTAACTACCCAGCAACCAGATACCATTGCAACTGCCATTGCAGCTGAATTCAAATTCCTAAAATATTTTTAATTTTTTTTTAAATTTATTATTATTATTATTATTTTTTAATTTTATTTATAAAACTTCTTGCATTTGCAAAGGGTACACAATAGCACAAAACTAATCAAGTATGAAAAGATGCAAAGGGACATTTATTTCAATATCAGCAAGTTGCAGCAGTATCCTTGGCTAGCATAGAGTAAGCAACAAAATGATGGGATATGTCTTCAATGCAGGTTTTATGGCTATCATTGGTCAGACCCAGGTATGCTTGTATAATATCCACTGATACAGTTTAGTAAAACATTGGAGATACTGGAAAAATAAACAGCTAAAGAGTACCAACAAAAAAGAAGCAGTGGTAAGGGTGGAGTAGTTTCTCCAGGTCATGAAAGATCAACAGCACAATATCTATCAACATTTAGACAAAACTGTTTCAAGTCAATCCGAAGAGACTCAACTCCATTGTCAACATTTTGTGTGTTAGGAAGAAATTTTCATTTGAAGCCATCTTGATAGTTCAACTGATTTAGAGAAATCCACCAAGAGTACCATTTTGATTCTCACACTTAATATAATATTGTCTCTTGAAATTGTCATAGACTGACTTACATAACTCATATTATTCAATCGTGTAATGATCACAGCAGACTTCCATCTTGATTATAATCCTTTAACCTTAGTAGCTATGCTGTTCAAGTTCAAAATCCCTCATTTTGATTCTATCACATATACATTCAGCACCCCCTCCCCCCCTTTTCCTGGAATTCCTGGCTACACCTCTCTGTGGCTCCACCTAGAGTTGGCAACCTTCTCAACTCAACATAAGGTAATCATCAACCCTGTGATAAAAAAAAGAAAGAAATTTTTGGCATCATAAAATTTTTAACATTTATTGATTTAGCTTTTACCTAGACCATGCTATTGATTCAATTGTGGGAAAAGGTGATCATAAACTATTTAGATGAATATCCCAGAGCATGCAAGGAAGGGTCAGTGGTGAGGATAGTAATTCAAACAACTTCTATCACTCTAACATTTAAAAAAGGAAAATAACAATCACCCTTTCCGCACTAATAATTAGCTATATATCTATAATTATTCAGTGTGAATTCTATAATTATTCAGTGAGAATTATTCCACTTCAGAAAATAAACAACAAAAACTGTGGGCGGAACCTTTAAATGATATTTTCAGTCTGAGGAATTCAGAAAGGTTGCTGGGGTAAATGGCATCTTTCAGAGGGGAAAACGTGGAGGGTGCCACTGCTAGTGATCCAGAAACGTCCCAGGCAACCCGTAGCTGGTGGTGGGGAGTAGGGCGACTTAATTCCTCCGTCGCTGGGAGTTATAAGTCCAGTAGTCCTGGCCCAAGTTCGGAAGAGCAGGGTAACTTGTGGAAATCCATCACAAAATCTGTAGTCAAGTAAGAATTTCTTTTTCAGTAGGCCTTTTTTTGTGTCTCTTCATGGCATTATCTTTTCATTTCATGGCATTATCTTTTCATTTCATGGCATTATCTTTTCATTTCATGGCATTATCTCTTCATTTCATGGCATTATCTCTCCTGTGTTCATGCAGTGGTGTGTCAATAGCAGTGGGCTTGAAGCCTACTCAAGCTGAGAGCAGGCACTGGAGTATTGTCAAAGGTTTTGTATTGGGGGAGGTGGAGGGTGGTGAGGAGGACACAGATGGCCCTGACAGCTCCTTTAATGTTCCCTCCTACCAGCCAAAGGAGAGCTCCATCTCAGGGTACAGGTCCAGGCATGTGTTTCCCCGTACCTCTTCAACAAGGTCAGGGATGGTAGTAGCTGACGGTCCTCCATCCCTGACTCAGCAGATGTCTGAGCGAAGCTTAGGCCCACCAGGCATGCTCAGTGTGATGAGCTACAGGCAGAACAAGAGGACTGGCAGGAACCAGGCCATGCCCACTGAGCTGAAGCCAGACCTCTGGAAGGTCGCCTTCAATTCCATTCGAACACGAGCCAAGGTGTGTGTGTGTGTGTGTGTGTGTGTGTGTGTGTGTGTGTGTGTGTGTGTGTGTGTGTGCGTGCGTGCGTGCGTGCGTGCGTGCGTGCGTGCGTGCGTGCGTGCGTGCGTGCGTGCGTGCGTGCGTGCGTGCGTGCGTGCGTGCGTGCGTGTGAGGCATCTGTGGGGACAGTGAATAAAAATCTGGAATGGAATATTGTGTGTGGGCTGTCAATGAGGCATGTGGTGATGGAGAGGCCATTGGGGTGGTACTTGATTGTGTGCTGGTGTAGGATCAGTCCTGTGTGGTTCAGCAATGAGAGCTTGTCATGTGATGTGAATGAAGGAAAAAACTACTTGCACTTTATGTGGTGCATATGGTGCAGAGGTCATGTGGAGTGGGTTCATTTGGTGCAGAGGTTTTGTGGGGTGGGTTCATTTGGTGCAAAGGCCATGTGGGGTGGGTTCATATGGTGCAGAGGTCATGTGGAGTGGGTTCATTTGGTGCAGAGGCCAGAGGTCATGGAGCTGGCAGAAGTTCCTGAGGAGGATGACAAGGTGAAGAGGAGCTTCGTGTTTGATGATGAGGAGGCCAAAGTTCAGGCAGACTTCCCAGACTCCTCCTCCTCCTCCCCCCTTCCCCCCGTCTCTATTCCACAGGTAATGTGTAAAGGCATCACTCTGTGTGTGTGTGTGTGTGTGTGTGTGTGTGCGTGTGTGTGTGTGTGTGTGTGCGTGTGCGTGCGTGTGTGCGCACGTTCATGTTTGCAAGAGTATTTGGTCTCATGGTTGCCCTCCGTCATGTTCTACAAGGAGCAAGATGAGGAGCATTTCTTTGGCAAGGACTTTCTTCATGATGAGGAGACAGACTCCGCCCCTCCAATTGCTGCCAGGTGTGTTGCTATGGAAGTCCATGTGGGCATCACCCCCATCCCCCACCTGTCCATCCTTCATGCCAAACCACTGCCATATTCTTCTCTTTCTTGTGTCGCACTTTACCTTTCTTTTCTCTCTTTTCTTTCCTGTATATTCTCTCACTCTCCTCTCTCTCTCTGGATGATCCACCATTCTCTCTATGTTGCCTTGTTCTCTTCTCATCCCTCCCTCTCTCCTTCACTTCCTCTTGTTATCCTTTTTCCTTCCTTCCCTCCCTTTCTCTCTTCTTCACTCCTTCCCTCTCTCTCCTTCCGTCCATCCCTCTCTCTTTCCTTCCTTCCTTCTCTCCCTTCCTTTCTCTCTCCCTCCCATCTCCGTTCTCTGTCTCTCCTCATTCTCCATCCCCCCCTTCACCTCTTCCCCTGGCAGAGCACCGCCATCTTTAGCACGGATGACATCAAGAACAGTGATAAATAAGCCAGATTCCACCTTGGTTGAGGAGAAGTCAATGACCTCTGACCCTCAGAAGACGAAAGATGGAAGGCGGGGGAAGCTGAAGCAGCTGTGGGGGAAGGTGACGCTCAGTGGCGGTTACTTGAGTGGGTACGGGGGTCTGGGTGGTATCACTAAACTGCTCCGCTTCAAGTACAAGCATTTGAGCTCCAAGAACCAGCGCTATCTGGACTCCCAGTTTCTGCACAAGTCAGTTTACTACACCTTACCACATGTATATGTGCAGTGTCCACACTGTACCACACGTATATGTGCAGTATCAACCCTTACCCAATAACTCTGTAGTGGTCATCTCTTGCCCATGTCTCTGTTTAGTGTCAACCCCTTACCGCATGTCTCTGTGTAGTGTCAACCTCTTACCGCATGCCTCTGTGCAGTTCCCAATCCTTATCATAGATGGCACCTTCCTGAGATGGACACATGTTTGTTTTCATTGTCTATCTATCTATGTATCTACATATAGAAAACTCACTGTTGTGTTATATACCCATGTGGCTAAGGGCTTGCCAAAAAGTTGGACTTACAGATCTGAAACTTGGCATGCACATACAACTTGACCCAGGGAGTAACCTGGTCAATGTTAGACCCTTAGAAGGGTAACTGCAGGGGCTGCAGGACATGAAAAATGGATTTTTATATGTTTTAAGTAAACTCCTTTTATGCGTGAGTAACCATAAAGTTATTTTCCAAACCACACATACAATCTGCTCATACAAGAAATCCTTACTATAATTTATGTAGTGTGTGTCTGTCTGTACATATCATATCTCCACTGATAGGGCGGGTTTTTTTGCTAGTTTTATAATCCAAATTAGTTCAAAGAACACTGTTTGGCTCAGTGAACTGGTCACTTTGTTCATGCTAACTTTTTATGATTACTACGCAATCCAATCACGCAAAAATAATGGCCCAAGTGAGTTATAAAATTATCAGTCACCACCAGTCAGGAGGAGAAAGCCAGTGAGTATCTGTGCTACAATTAGATCCCAGAGGTGCATCCGAAGCACACACTCAAACATTATGTAAACTTAAGTATGAATCTGATTGGTCAGCATTGCACGATGCTTCCAAAATATTCCGACCTTCCTAAAAATTCAACGGGCAACCTGGTTGCATGCCTACTCATCTTCTTCATCTGGTGGATGACAGCCAAGTGGGTTGCTGGTGGTTCAGGTGAGTTCAGTTTCTCACAGTAAAGGATGTTTGGGTGGGCAGAAGCCACAAGGTCTGGAATGTTTTTTTAGTAGCTTTAATCATGTTTCATGTTGAAGTTGGCCCGGGCAATGCCGGGCATAGCACTCTAGTAGTTGAGTAACAACAACAACAGGGATGGTTCATTGGATGTGTTGCTGTCATGTTGGGGTATGTGGGAAAGCCTTGCTGATTGAAATAGTGTGTGACAAACCCTTTACCTATATTGTCAACCATCCACTACTGTGGACTGGTGCCACCTTGAAGCCGTTTATTCTTACCACTTTATATACTGCACTCTGACCCTTCATCTTCCCACTGTCCCCCTCAGCCCCTACTAGTTCATCACCCAGCACACGTGCTGTTTGCTTGTTGGTGGGTATTATTGGTCTGAGGGGGAGGGGGGGGGGGAGGGAGGGAGGGAGAGGTATTTTATGGTTATCTTTGTTGTGCTCTTCCTCATCTGCTGCTTTAAATGAGTACTCACAAGCAAATGATTAGAAAGCTAGTAGTTGCCCCAGCTCTGACCCTAGCTCTATCCCTAGCCCTTGCCCTATCCCATGCCCTATCCCTAACCCTTGCCCTATCTCTAACCCTTGCCCTATCCCTAACCCTTGCCCTATCCCTAACCCTTGCCCTATCCCTAACCCTTGCCCTATCCCTAACCCTTGCCCTATCCCTAACCCTTGACCTATCCCTATCCCTAACCCTTGCCCTATCCCTAACCCTTGACCTATCCCTATCCCTAACCCTTGCCCTATCCCTAACCCTTGCCCTATCCCTAACCCTTGCCCTATCCCTAACCCTTGCCCTATCCCTAACCCTTGACCTATCCCTATCCCTAACCCTTGCCCTATCCCTAACCCTTGACCTATCCCTATCCCTAACCCTTGCCCTATCCCTAACCCTTGCCCTATCCCTAACCCTTGCCCTATCCCTAACCCTTGCCCTATCCCTAACCCTTGCCCTATCCCTAATCCTTGCCCTATCCCTAACCCTTGCCCTATCCCTAACCCTTGACCTATCCCTATCCCTAACCCTTGCCCTATCCCTAACCCTTGCCCTATCCCTAACCCTTGCCCTATCCCTAACCCTTGCCCTAGAGGTTGGATGAGAAGAGAAAAGAATGACTGCACACAATAAAATAAACATCTGTGTTCATGTATGCATGCGGTGTTGTTGTTTGTGCAGGCGACCATACTTTACCTACTGGTTGATGCTGGTGCATGTGTTGGTGATGATCATAGCACTGGCTGTGTACGGGTTTGCCCCCTACGGCTGGGACCTGGTGGATGTGCGGGACGTGGTGCGGCAGACAGACCTGTCCTACGCCCCTGTCAGCAAACGGGAGATCCCCAGTGTGTGGGCGGGCCCCCCTCAACAAGCCCTGATCCTCCTGGGGGCAATATTCACCCCTTGCATGAGGAGAGACCGGCAACTCTTCATGGGCATCGAGGACGACCGCAGTGCGGAGAACCTGACGTCTGGTTGCTGTGTGCACCGAGACGACTCCGGCTGCTTTCAGACAACCAGATCATTCTGTCAGGTTGGGCATGTGCATGTCATGTGATACAAGTATGTGTGACATGTGCATGTCATGTGAGGCATGCATATGTGACATGTGGTTGGACAGAACAGAAAGAAAAAATGTTAGCTGTTAATCTTGCCCCCTCCCACCTCCTACTGTCATTGTTTTTGTTGATTGTGTACAGACGAGGTTTTCAGACTTCATTAACGAGACACAGGACACCAGGGCTGTGTGTGGCACCTCCCCTAAGTAAGGAATTGGTCTCTCTCTTACTTCTCCTGCTGTAATCATCTTTTCTTTTTCTTCCTCTCTCTGTTTCTACCCCTTCCTCCCTCCATCCCTCCCTCTCTCTCCCTCCCTTCCTCTCTCCCTCCCTCCCCCCTTCCCCATCTCCCTCCCTCCCTTTCGCCCTCTCTCCCTCCCTCCCTCTCTCCCTCCTTGTTCCTCTGTTCCCACCCCCATATTGCTGCGCTCTCTGCACATGCTCCCCTCCTCCTCGGGTGCAGCACTTGCCTGGAGCCGTCTCCTAGCTTCTCGCCCGGCCTGTGGGCTCCCCAGGACATCCTCACTTGGCCAGTGTGTGTCCTGACGTCCAGTGATAACGTCACAGACCCACACTTAGCCTGCCAGGTCACTAGTCGACCTTGTTGCTACAGCTCCCAGGCCAACTGCATCATCACAACCAGGGAGCAGTGCAGCTTCCTCAGTGGACGCTTCCACCAGGACGCCTTCCTCTGCTCCCAGGTGAGCCTTCCTCTGCTCCCAGGTGAGCCTTCCTCTGCTCCCTGGTGAGCCTTCCTCTGCTCCCAGGTGAGCCTTCCTCTGCTCCCAGGTGAGCCTTCCTCTGCTCCCAGGTGAGCCTTCCTCTGCTCCCTGGTGAGCCTTCCTCTGCTCCCAGGTGAGCCTTCCTCTGCTCCCTGGTGAGCCTTCCTCTGCTCCCAGGTGAGCCTTCCTCTGCTCCCAGGTGAGCCACCGACCGATTAGTCACTGCAGCAGCAGCAGCAGTGACATGTGTGATGGCATGTGTCTGTGTTTGTGTTGCATTGCTGGTGTTTACATGCCAGCCACCAATACAGCACATAGACATATGTATGCATGCATGCATGTATGTAGGCACTACCACACTTACCTCCATACCCATACCCATGTAGGTGGACTGTTTGAATGACATTTGTGGTCTCCTTCCCTTCCGTGAGTTCAACCAGCCGGACCAGTTCTACCGCCTTTGGCTTGCCATCTTCCTGCATGCTGGGTGTGTGTACTGAGGCCATGTCAACCCTGTTCCTCTCAAGGTTGCCTTCTTTCATTCCTTTTCTTGCACACACTCTCTCTTTTCCCTCCCTTCTCTCCTCTTCCTCACCCTCTTCCCCCACTTCCCCCCTCCTCACATTTTCCTCTGCCCCTTCCTCCTCCCCCTACCTCTTGGATGCAGGTTGATCCACTTGCTGCTCTCGTTGATCTTCAGTTTCTTCGTCCTCCGTCATGTGGAGAAGAGACTGGGTTGGCCACGGACTTCTGTTATCTACATACTGAGTGGTATCGGGGGGAACCTTGTCAGTGCTTACTTCACCCCATACAATCCTGAGGTAAAGGGTCTTCTTCATCATTTGTATGTTGATCACATGCATGTCACATGCATGTCAAATTATTCACGGTCCTTGTGCATAATTTCAATATGTTGATGGTGTAGTGTCTGTATTAATGTTTGTGCTATGTCCTGCCTGCCTGCCTGCCTGCCTGCCTGCCTGCCTGCCTGCCTGCCTGTCTGCCTGCCTGTCTGCCTGCCTGCCTGCCTGCCTGCCTGCCTGCCTGCCTGCCTGCCTGCCTGCCTGCCTGCCTGCCTGCCTGTCAGGACAAATTTTTGAATCCCATCAAGTCCTAGGAGTGAACAAAAATGTTAAGGGCCAACCAATAACAGTGACTTTGGGTCAATTTTTTGAGGTAATGGGTCGATAACTCAACTACCCAATTTTTATAATAGTGAAAAGAAAGGAAAAACAATAATAATTTTGTGACTTTCAACCAACAAAATAGCAAGGCAATGGTGAGTTGCTCCAGGCAGTATGGAATAGAGGTGTGCTTTTTGGGGAACCAGGTAAGTAGTCAGTGACCAGATGGTACAGGGGAAGTTACCAGTAGGTGCTGTTGGATGAAGGCCCCTCTGCTATCGTGCTGCGCTTTTTTCTTTTCTCTACCTTATCCACTCTGTCTCAAAGTGGTTGATGCCCTTGGACACTGTGTGTCTCCATCCGACATGGTCTGCAGCAAGGGTCTCCAATTCACAGGGTGGAATGGAGCAGATCTTGAGGGATTTCTTGAGCATATCTTTTCTTTGGTCCCCCAGGGCGGCGGCTTCCCTCCTCGAGTTCCCCATAGACCTTACATAGGTCTATGAAGGCAAATGAGATCTCCTTCTGGTGTTCCCTTGCTTTTTCCAGAAGCTGCCAAGCTACAAAGATGGTGTCAACTGTGCTACATTGTTGCCGAAATCCTGCTTGTGATTCCGAGAGGACTCTGTCAGTGAGGTGATGGAGCAAGCGATGGAGCATGACAGGATCCTGCAACATTAAGAAGGGAGATGCTGGTGCTGTTATCATAGTCTGATCTGTCTCCTTTCCTCTTGTAGCTAGTGATGATGGTGGCATTCTTCCAGGAGTCAGGGATCTTACCTTGTTTCCAACATAGGGTGAAGAATTTGGTGAGTTTGTTGACAAGTTGTGTTCCCCCGTATTTAAATACCTTGCTAGGGATTGAATCTTCACCAGGAGCTTTCTTGTTCCTCAGGGTTTTATGGCAACACGAACTTCTTCAAGAGTAGGGCACAGGTCTAGTTCAGGAACTTGTGGAAGAGTTGGGAGCTCCTCAAGTGTAGAGGGATCCAAGGGGTTGATCTTGTTCAACAGTTCTCGGAAGTACTCTGCCCAACATTCAAGGATGTGGTTTTTGTCTTGAGGAAGGTTGTACCATCAGTGAAACGGACTGGGGCTACTTTTCATTGGGTAGGACCATATGTCCCTTTGATGGAGTTGTAGAACTCATATGCCTTGTTTTCATTAGCATAGCATTGGATTTCTTGTGCTTTGCGGGTCCACTAATTGTTCCGGATCTCTGTGAGTCTGCGCTGAGTTATGGAGCAATTTTTCTTCCATTTTTGCAAGAGCACGGCTGAAGTTGGGTGGGCTAGATGGGCCTGGAATGCTGCATTTTTCGATGCAAGGAAGGGAAAGGTCTCTTCTTCCAATTCGTTAAACCAGTCCAGGTTCTTTCTCTTGGATAAACTTCTTTTGAGGATGATTGGAGGACATCTTTAACATCCAGGTTAGCTTGATTGTCGTCTAACGTGTCTCCTGAGATTGAGATAGGGTCAAGTTCAGAGTCAAGCTTAGACATGAGGTTTCACCTGACTTCAATATTCCCAAGATCAGCAACATTGAGGCGTGGTTTGGGTGGTTGTTTCCTTGCAGGTGGTCTGAGGACAGCCTTGAAGGTGGAACAAATAAGTCTATGGTCTGTCCAACACTCAGCTCCTCTCATAGATCTTGTGATGTGGATGTCCTGGATGTCACGACTGCGGACAATTACGTAGTCCAGCAGATGCCAGTGTTTCGATTGAGGGTGCATCCAGGTTACTTCCAACTTATCTGGGAATTGATACAGTGTTGGTGATGCACAGTTGATATTCCACGCAGAATGAAAGAAGGCGAAGACCATTTGAGTTCATCTTTCCAATGCCGTGCTTGCCGATGACTCCCTGCCAAACCTCAGAGTTCTTGCCTATATGGGTATTAAAATCACCGAGGAGAGCGATCTTGTCAACTGTGGGGATGCGTCGGACTGCTGTATCAGGTGACGTGTAGAAGTCGTCCTTTGTTTCCTCTGGAGAAACCAGTGTTGGAGCATATGCACTGATGATGGTCACAAACACACCTTTCACCAGTGGGATGCGCAATATCATCAGGCGTAGGCTGATGCTGAGGGGGGTACCAGCATTTTTGGGAGGAGTTCATCTCGGATCGCAAAACCAACATCATGGATCCGTTGCCCTCTCAGGAGCTAGGCCTTTCCAGAAGAAGGTATACCCTGCAGAAGTTTCTATTAGTGATCCTTCATTGGGAAGGCGGGTCTCACTAAGAGCACAGACATCAATTCCATAACGCTGGAGCTCGGAGGCAATGAGAGCTGTACATCGTTGTGGTCTATTGATTGCAGCTGCATGGGGCATCCATTAAGGTTCAGATATTTCAGGAGGTGAGAGTGAAATGTTTTTTCATTTTCTTTCAACTGAAAAAAAGGGATGGGTCGCCAGGTGCAGTTTTCTGACCAACCTAAGTGGGACAAGCTTTGGTTAGGATGCCTTTTATTGTCCCCTCCCCATTCGGGGTAGGCAGTGCTGTCCTGGGAGAAGGCTGCCTAATTGTAATGATAGGACACAGACGGAGCGTTTGTCCCGAGTACACTCCAGGACAGTTATTGCTCCACTACCGCCACACATGTGGGTCCCATACTGAGAACTTCCATTGTATCCGCAACTGTTCCCATCGCATGTCACCCATCGCTGCAGGTCTTGGTAGAAGAGGAAGAAGATAAAATGGGAGAGAGAGGATGAAAACCTGCACAAAGAATTGTTTAACAGGTGATGAGGAGGTTGCACAGTCCTCAGCCGCACCACTTCACTCCAGAGGGATGGTCCAAATAGCAAGGAGAGAGACCAGGACAATTTGGGTCCACAGGGGAGCTGCAGCACATAAAATGATTGCCTTGTGCGGAGGCTTTGGACCTGCAACTTGAAGTTCCTGAGGTTGGTCCAACCTGGCACGCTGACCGGATGTGCCTGTCCTTTGCGCTGGAGTTTAGATCTGTTGGGTGTCCCTCGGGGCTCTGAGTCTCTCGGGATTCCAACAGGAGCCCTATCACCCGACTGAGTAAGTATGCACACTATGTGCAGTCATCCCAGCCTTCAGCAAGATATCCGACAATGATAGGGACACACACACACACACACACACACACACACACACACACACACACACACACACACACACACACACAACCTGTTATTTGATGTCTTCACTCTCAGCTGTATCACTGACTGACTCTGATATGGTGTGAATGCTATAGGGCCTGGAGAACTTCCCTAGTACCATTTAAATGGCCACCCAAACCCAGCCCCCTTCCCCTACCACTCACAGAGGACAGAATTGTCAGCTGCAAGCTCCAGTATCAAGCTACACATCACTTGTTTTAGTTTGGAAGAAAACATTGTCTGACTGATAGACTGCAGACTGTTACTGTGTGCCCTGGCAGGGATCAACACCTCTCACCAGGTGCCAGTGTTGACAGGTCAAGGCCAACACTGTGGACACAGCTGTGTCTCTGACTCCAGGTGGCTATGAGTGACTCCAGGTGTCGCTATGTTGTTGACAGAGTGGCAAGTTCCTGGGAGAACAGGAAGTCTATCTAGTTACTGGAATGTCAGCCACAGACTCCGTCAGTCTTGTTCTGATTGTGTTCTGATTGAACTCAAACCACCTAGGTGCATATCACTGCTAGATCTGTGTATGTGTGTGTGTGTGCGTGTATGTGTGTGTGTAAGTGTGCATGTATGTATATATCTGTGTGTGTGTGTAAGTGTGTGTGTATGAAGCAGTGAGTGTTATTGCCTGGAGAATACAGGGTCCCACAGCGACAATGAACAATGACAAGGGAGGGAGGGGGGAGGGAGGGAGGAGGAAAGGAGGAGGAAAGGAGGAGAGGGAGGGAGAGGAGAAGGGAGGGAGGGAGGGGGTGAGGGAGGAGGGAGGGAGGGAGGAGGGAGGGAGGAGGGAGGGAGGGAGGGAGGCATTGGCATCACTAGTGGCTCCAGCAGACCGGAGCACTCTGTCTGGCCTCTGTCTGGTCTCTGTCTGGCCTCGCAACATTCCTTTCTCTCTCCTCCACACACACACCAGCTGTCAGTTGGTTAATGGATTATCTGCAGTGTGAGTCCTTGAGCTCTGGCATGCTTCACTATCAAACTGCAACTGCACATGCTCACATCATGTACAGCTGCTCCTTCACCTAATGGGCTAGTCACCATATGGCTATTCAACTACAACTCCTTTTTTCTAATTTAAAACTTCACTATTATCCTTTTAATTCATTTTCATTTATTTAACCATAATTTTTTGACATATTTTAAAAAAAAATGAGGTTTGAACCATGGCTTTTAAAAATTTTTAAAGCCCTTCAAACACTAGCAGAAGTACCCGAACCAAAACCAAAGTGCAAAGAAATGGAACATTTATTTCTCTGGTGAAGATTTCAATGTAACAGTATTTTACCATCAATATGAAAATCTATTCACGTTTAAGTTCTTCCATATACTCAGGAGCCAAAATGTCAGATTCTCTGCATTACCAGTGCAGGATGCAGCAACATAGGACATGCCATGGGTGAAGCGCACATGGTGTTGAGAGATTAGCACCTTTGACTTCAAATGTTTGCCCTTTGCTCTTTTTAATGGTCATGCAGAGGCTGACTTCACTGGGGAGAGAGTTGCAGGCATTGCAGAGGGCTGTCTTCACAGGGGAGGGAGATGCAGGCATTGCAGAGGGCTGGCTTCACAGGGGAGGGAGCTGCAGGCATTGCAGAGGCTGTTTTCACAGGGGAGGGAGCTGCAGGCATTTGAAGTCAAATGGCAGTGTATCAAACAGATGCTACTATCCTTCAGTGTGATGTGGAAATTATCACTGAAGTGTGTCGCAGATACAGTGCAGCTCAGAGACCCTTTGCAGTCGGCCATCTTGCATCCCAAGGACATTGTCATAGTGTTCAGTTGTCTCATTGTCCATGTAAAGTGCCAGCCAGCCAGCCAGCCACCTTACTTCACGTGTGTTCATGGCAGCCACCTTACTTCACGTGTGTTCATGGCAGCCACCTTACTTCACGTGTGTTCATGGCAGTGTCTTGCATGCTCTTGCTGGCTGGCGCCTTTTGTCCTCTTGGATGACAGTGTCCATTGCTGTGCCATTCCCCTCTCCCTCCATTGTCTTCTGGGCAAGTCTCCACTCCCTCACATAGTGATCCTTTATTTTGGTGCATTCTGGTCAGGCTGGCCCACATGTCCATGGTCAGTACCTCTCTCTCTCTCCTAGTACTGCCTCAACCTGTTCTGTCTGACTGTCCAAGAAATACAATTGCAAGTTGTTGTGTGTTGAACCTTCTGAAGGAGGCAGGGTTCCTCTGCTGCTGTGGACCTTTGCTTGGATGCAGACTTGCCAACTGTCCCACATTTCACACCTTTGTCCCGCAAATTCATAATTTTATATGTCCCTCATTTTTTATGTTGAGTCAGTGACGTTTTTTTCTCTCAGTCAAGACAACAAATTTATTGTCCAAACCTTACCGAGGAAAAGACGACAAAAAAAATCATTGTCCAAACCTTACCCTGGAATAAACTGGAAAGTCCAAACCATGAGGATCATCCATCCCTGCTGTTAAATATTTGACTGATGCTATTTTTGATTGGATGTCTGATTCAGCTAATGAGCACCAGCCACTGCACATCTCCCCCAGTCACTGCACATGTCCCCCAGTCACTGCACATGTCCCCCAGTCACTGCACATCTCCCCCAGCCACTCCACTTAGAAGGCAATTTGTAGGAACTTCAATTGCTTCCAAGACTGGCAGGAAAACAAAGTTTAATTCTGTGTGGCCAAAAAAAAAAATCAATGGGTTTTGAAAGGGTCTGATCCTGGTAGAGCCAAATGTATTGTCTGCAAGGAAGATTTACATTTTGGAAGCAAGGGGTGAAAGATATCATTAGATATATGACTGGGAAGAAACACCGAGAAATCAGCATGAGGCTAAATACTAATGCCAAGAGTACAAGCAGTTTCATGAAGGCTGAAAAATTTAATGCTAGCTAGGTTAAGATATGAGTTTGGTTTAATTCTATGTTACACATGCAGATCAGAAGACCGTGGCCTTGTTTGTGGACCACAATCTTCCACTTTCAGTTGCAACCTGGTTTCCCTATCAAAAGAGTGCTACCTTGAAAGCAAATTACATGTGGAGGAACAATGGCTACGTCCATCATCAACTATTCTATTTCCCCATGTCTTTATCAACAAACAGTTGGAAACCTCCAGTTGCTACCTTTCACCATTGGAGTTGATGCCAGCAGTGAGAGGGAGTTTAAGAAATTGCTGCCTATGATTATCAGGTATGTGGCTGAGGAGGGCTGGAAGATGAAGTTTCTCTCTCCATGCCTGTGCTGGCTGGCTGGTGGAACAGCTGCTGACAATGCAGCTGAAGCCACCCTCTCGTCAAACAATATTCCATACTGCAATCTGGTTAGACTTTCAGTGGGCAACACTAATGCCAACATGGGACAGCACACTTCACTTAGGACAGAGCTCACAGAGCAGCAGCCTAATTTGTATGTGCTTGTTCCTGAGACTGGGAACACCAACATCTGCTTCACGCCAGGAAGCTTCAAATAAAACCTTTTTGGTTAAATTGAAGAAATATAATCTGGTATACTTTTTTAAAAATTTTAATATTTTTTTTAAATATGATATTTTTTCAAATATGTTTAGAAACATCATAGTATAAACTATATGGAATGTTAGCAGTAAATATAGAGTCTAAAAGATAGGGGCATCATTGAGATGAAGAGTAATAGGATGAACAAGGGAGAGGCTGTTTCTATCATCCACCACTACTAGCTGACTGACAGGCCTGACACTTAACCATTGGCCGGCATTATCCTGTGGATAGTCCAACAGCCATAGACTAATTTAGTAGATGTCACCTACGAAGACCACAAACGATGATGGTCAGCCTGTAGGATGGAAATAGGATGAAGTGTAACATTAAAGGGATGGCGGTCTAGCTCCATTCTTTTTTCTGACAAAAGTACCATTTTTGGCTTTTCTTTTGAATAGAAAAAGGGGTGTGGCCATATAGATATGCTTATGATGTTTCCCTGATGACACTGATGGAACCCACCCACCCCATGGTATTAGCCCTAGCCCACCCACCCCATGGTATTAGCCCTAGCCCACCCACCCCATGGTATTCTCAGAGTCAAGTTGTGTCTGCATGCCAAGTTTTAGGCATGTAGCTCCATTTTTTCTGGCAAAAGTACCACTTTTGTTTTGTTTTTTTTTTAATAAGAAAGGGGTGTGGCCCTATAAACATGCTCATGATGTTCCCCTGGTGATATTGATTCTAAATATGTGTGGGTTTGTGGGCTCCGTTCAAGCGTGAATCTCGGATACACAGACAGACAGACAGACAAATAGACTATTCCACTTTATAGAATAGATTTATCTACTATATGGAATATACAACTCAGAGAGGGCAACATTTCTTTGTCATGAAGTATGAGTCTTATGTGAAGAAATTATAATACAAATTTAATATATGATTATCTAATATACAATAACACACACACACCACGCTCTCACACACACCACGCTCTCACACACACCACGCTCTCTCACACACACACACACACACACAAACTAACTAGAGCTAGGATTTTTTTTTGATTTCCCTCTTCTAATTTATTTTTCCCTTCCTTATGTCCCTTAATTTTGATGTCTAGATTGGGGTGGGGAGGGGGGGGGGGGGTGAGGGCAGAGAGTCCATATCTCCAGCTGCTCCCACAATGCAGCTGCACCATTGTTGCCACAGTCACAGTTGTCTGCAGTGAATTATATGAACTGAAACTTAATATGTGTGGCTAATTTAGCAATAAGTTTTATGGCACACTATTGATGTTCTTTAAACACATTTTCCCTCTGAAATCTCTGATAGGTTTTTCCCCCAACATGGTGTGGGATGGACGCTTTCCTCACCAATGGAGGGGATGTCTCCACCCAAAAACCCCTAGCAGCTGACATTGTTCCAAATCTGCCAAAAATGGCAAAAACAAAACCCCCCTTGACACCCTCCCTGGGCCTCTGAAGTCCTGTGAAAGTTTGGGGAAAATGCTCCCAAAAATGAGGGAGGAGCAAGGATTACAGACAGACAGACAGACAGACAGACAGACAGACAGACAGACAGACAGACAGACAGACAGACAGACAGACAGACAGACAGACAGACAGACAGCCAACATCAACTCAATTGTAATAGGGTGTAGATGACCTTTTATTCAACTATGACCTTTTATTTATTTACCATAACATTTTTTTTTTAAACCATAACTATTTTAATATAAACTTTTAACCATGACCTTTTAAATTTTTAAAACCATTTAACCATGACCTTTAAAAAAAAAGAGTTAATATAAATGTTTATTAAACCATAAGCATGACCTTACAGCCATTGAACCATAACTTGTCTGTCTGTTCAAAGCTTTTGTTAGGGTCAGCCATGATATTGTGATGGGAGGGGCAGCCATTTTTACTTTGAAGAATGCATGTGTGTACAGAGAAGACGTGCGAAAAATTCTCTGTAAGAAGTATTTAAATACAAATACAAAATACTCCGGGAAAAAGTATCTAAATGAAATATAAGATGCTTTCTAGAAAAATAAATTTTTAAAAAACCAACTAAATACTTGTGTTTGAAATTGAAATACTTTTTCCAAATACAAAATACTTCTTAAACATGTTTTCCAGCTAGTTTAAAAGGTGTTTGAAGCCCTGGTGGCTTACTGTAGCAGTGGAATAGTCAGAACAAAAAGGAAAAATGTTGAGAATATGACACACTGGACACACATAGTACTTTAAGATCAATAATTAGTAGAAAGAATCATCTGCTTTAAGCAAGGGTAATTTTTCAAAGTTTGTATTAAAGAGAGTTCCTCCCCCAGTATGCAGAATAATGGATGCAGAGGAGAATAGCTTTTCCATTGGAGCACTGGCAAAATGGTGAAACAGTTTTTTTGTGTGTTTCAATTAGAAGTATTGAACAGGCAGAGATCACAGACAAAATCTCGGCAAAAAACAACCAAAACCAAAGGAAGAACAGGTGAAGCGTCAGTTTCCCAGCTACATGACTAGATGCAAGGAATGCTGCTGCACTGCTGATGCATGTGGTTGGGGGGGGGGGGGGGGGGGGTTCTGCAATGTCAAGGCCCACCCACGCATGGAAAACCTTTCTGTTTTCCCAATCCCAGTATTAAAAATAAGTATTTAAATCAACAAGACTGTAAATTTCAAGCGAAAAACCTGCTCGCTTATGACATGAAGTTTTGACTTAATAATGACTTAATGTTGACTTACAAATCCACGGAATTACCACTGGGGGGGGGGGGGGGGGGGGGGGGAAGGGAAGAAAGGAGAAATAAAAAATAAACAACCATGACCAGTAATTGAACGGGAGACCTTCCCATTGGAAAGAGGAAGTTTGATCAGTCCAACAACAGCAAAGTAACTAAGATTCCCCAAGGGGGATAGCTCGCAGGTAAAAAGTATTTCATAATACAGAATAAGATACATTGGGTCATAAAATATAAAACAGAAATACAAAAGACAATTTTTTCCAAAGTATGTAACTACAAATACAAAATACGTATTTTGTGTTTCAAATACCACCCATGTCTTGGTGGGGAGGTAGAGTACATGTGTATACAGCAATTTGAGTTCCTAATCAAATTTTAACGAGACTGGAAGTGTCCAACCTTAATCTGTCCAGCCTTAATCCCGCTCACTCATTAGCTCAATGGTCACTAAGAATACTTTATAGATGGCGTAATGTATGCGTAATATGATGCAACTATGTTTCTGGGACATTTTCTAAGAAGAATAAGATCAACAACAAAGTATCATTTAGACTCCCCGACACACTACATGAGATTTCGGGTAAAAAAATAAGTGTCTATGAGGAGAGGAATAAAAAAGAGGGGGGAGAAGAATGTATGTTTGTGACACTCTAGGTTGCCTGTGACTGTAGGTTGCCTGTGGCACTGTAGATTGCCAGTGACACTGTGGTTGCCTGTGGCTGCCTGTGGCACTGCAGGTTGCTTGTAATGCAGGTCCATACACGGACACAACTCCATTCTTCTCCTGGGCACAACTCCATTCTTCTCCCAGGCAGAAACACATTTTCTTTTGGGGTTGTGTGGGATTTCCTGTGAGAGTTTCATTTCATGCATGTGCACATTTAGCATGCACAACAGGATCTGCTGATGCAAACTGGTGGTGAGTGATATCACTGATAAGTGTCCTCAAATTGACCAATGCAGTTGAAGTAGCCTCTCGGGGACATTCCCTAATCAGACTTAGGAGGTGCATATAATCAAGCAACCATGTTGCTCAAGGAGCATCCTTGCACACTGAAGTTTCTTGCTGTGTGTCAGGCTCACCTGTCCTATGGAGGCATCATCACACGTTACCTGAGTGTGGCTGAGGTTACTGATGCTCGTTCAGACACAGTAATTCATGGGAGTAGGTTTGGAACCAACTACATACTAAATGTACAATTCACATAGTTCAATATTTTTATTTCAATTGGACCAGTCCTGCACAGGCAGTCGTAGTCAATGAGGAAGCCTGGAGGGAGGGAGGAGAGGGATGGAGGGAGGAGAGGGATGGAGGGAGGAGAGGGATGGAGGGAGGAATGAATGGATGCAACGGTAAGACTAGCTGCTCACTGCATGAAGGAGGTCATGTGGTTCACTATGCCCCTTGTCCCCATTCTAGCTTGCTTCAATGCCTCACTTCAGCAAACCTCTCTAATTAATTGTTAATCTATATACTAATCAATGCAGTCAGATGTGAGTGTGGCAATACAGTTATCCTCCCTGCCCTTCCTCCCTCCCACTGTATGCCTGCAGTGCGCCAGTCACACCATCATCATATGCATGTGACACCCACGTGTGTGCACACTATCACACATGCCTGTCACTCTCCCCAGCATATTATCACATGTTTGTCACATGCTGTGCAGGTGGGTCCAGCGGGGAGTGTCCTGGGGGTTGTTGCCTACTTCTTCGTCTTCCTGATGTTTGAGTCCAGGCTACTCCTCCAGCCGTGGAAGGAGTACTTGAAGCTTGTGGGTGTGTGTATGTTCCTCTTCCTCCTCGGTCTCATCCCCTATGTGGATAACTTTGCCCACCTGGGGGGGTTTGTCTATGGCTTCCTCATCTCTGGTGTTCTGGTCCCGCATGGCCCGTATAAGGAGGTGTGGCGTCTAACCAATCAAGATGTTCACAAAGACAAATTTTTCTTGGTCGTCAAACGAGTATTGATTGTGGTTGGTCTTGTGGGATGTGCGCTGCTGTTTACATTGTTCTTTGTCCTTCTGTATGAAGTGCAGACAACATGGGTTGGCTTGTCTTTCCTCACCTGCACCCCCTTCACTTCTACCCTTTGCGTGGACCAACAGACCTTCATCAGGGACAGGAACCAACCTAACCCTATCATCTAGTCAGCCATAGAGTGCTCACACACTCACCTTTATGAGTCTCTCCAAACAAAGCTCATCACATCGTTGTTGTATAGCTGTTGGTATCTGCTTCTGCTAAAAAATTAGAACAATGTTCTGTCATAATTGGCATTGTTTCATTTTTTAAATGTTAATGTATTTTTGAGATATATATCAATCAGATTGAACTGTGCCCTATTATAGTCTACAGATGTTATGATGCAACACATGTTTGGTGGATGATGAAATAGTGTGAGCTCTGCACTTCACCACATGCTCTGCACCTGTTGTGGGCATGCTCTGTCTGCAGTGAGTACATGGTGGTTTTTCCCAGAAGCCTAGTGTGGCTTCTTGCTGGCTATAAAATGGCTGAGCAAATGACAGTGACAATAAACAACTTAACAAATAGAGGTGTAAGATATGCCAAAAACGTTGATTCCTACTGGCTGGGTGCAAAACCCTTGCCTGTACTTATTGCCAGAGGGTTCTCCCTTGTCCAGGAGGTGTGGGGAGTGCAAGGGAGACTTCAGCCTGTGGAAGGGATGGACACACTGCATGTTTTGTGGCTATTTCTTCCACAGAAAAAGGTGCTCCAGAAAAATAAGAGTGCCTGGACAGTTCTTCAAGAAGCGGGCCTGCTCCACCTGCTACTACTACAGAAACACTGCGGCAGCTCTGCTCGGGAAGGGTGAGAGAACTGCTGAAAGCAGCTTAGCTTCCACCAGTAACACACGTAACACACAACAAACAACTGTTGGTCTTGCTTTTGTTTGAAGTGGTTTTTTTTTTTTTTTTTTTTTTTTTTTTTTTTTTTTTTTAAACTGGGTCAATAGAAAGGTTGCTGATTTCTCATTCAGCTTCAGCTGGCCAGAGGAACATAATTTCTAGCTTCCTGCAAAAGAGTGCATTATCTTGCTAGATTAGACTGAGCCATACCTGCTTATAGGATTCTTTACAATTGTATGACCATTTTAATGTGTTTTTTCTTCAGGTGAAGACTTTGAGTGCCTTGGCTCCACAAGTTTGGGTTCCCCAGTCTCTGTCAGGCTGTCTCTCTGTGAGGACATAGCAGAATTGGTGCTCTGCTGGAAGGCACAAGGTTGGGGCAATTGGATGGCAAGTGTGAATGAACAGCAGTCACAACTATTGTCTGTTCTAGTGTTACCTTAATAATCCCAGGTGTTATCATCTATGCAATTTTTTTTTTTTTTTTTTAATTATTTTTAACATGTGGTTACCATGGTAACTATACTAGCAGAGATTTCAATAGTTACCCTTGTTGCTCATAGCTCTGAAGGAAACTGCTGACTTGGCAGTGTTGGAGGTGCGTAAGGGCTTCTCCCACATGGCGTATGCATGCAGCCGAGGCTCCTCAGGTGATTTAAACTTTTCTCCTCTTTCAGCATGCACACTGTTTGTGGCAAACTTGTAGTGACATGGTCGTCTTCTGTTTGGTCTCTAGTTGTTGACTATGAGCCTCTGCGTTGCTTCTCTCTGTACCTGATGGATGTTAGGGGGGAGCAGTCCACATACCACCTCAAGGCCCCCTCAGCCCTCATCTGCCAACTGTAAGTGCTGGCGCATTGATGCACATGTCAATGCATGTGTGTGGGCACATGTCAATGCATGTGTAGTGGCCACATGTTGATGCATGTGTTGGGCACATGTTAATGCATGTGTGTAGGGCACATGTCAATGCATGTGTATGGGGTCACATGTTAATGCATGTGTGTAGGGGGCACATTAATGCATGTGTGGGGGCATATTAATGCATGTGTGTGGGGTGATGCATGTCAATACATGTGTGTGTGTGAGGGTGACGTATGTGGCAGGTATGAAGACAAGCTAGGCTGGCACTGTCCTTGCCATAGACTTGTGGATGTAATAATCTGTCCAGCTTCAGTGGTGAAGTTGTCTGGTTTTTATTTATTATTTCATCAATAGATAAAACTGGTGACTATTTTCTGTTGACCTTTTGTGTTTACTGGAAACTGAATTATAACAACTAATGACTCATCTTTTGTGTTTTAACAGGTGACTATTTTCTGCTGACCTTTTGTGTCAGAAACTGATTATTGCAACAGGTGGCTGTATATGAATATTGTTACTGAGAGCCGACAGACTATTACTGTTCATGTTTGGAAGTGTCTGAATACTATTTTGCAGTCATTTGATCTCTATGCATCAAAACATTCTGTTAACCTTTGTGGATAGTGAAGTATCTATGAATGTCATTATTGGGGTCTGTGCTTACTGTTGACCTTTTGTGGGTTTGAGGTGTCAGAATGTCACTATTGGGGTCTCTGTTTACTGTTGACCTTTGTGTGTGGTTCATTGAGGCCTTTAGGTAAGGTCAGTTGTGGCTGCTGGCTGGAGTTTAGAGTTCTCATTTGAGATGGTTATGAACATGCACTAACAGATCATGACAGATTAAATCTCGAGATGTGATTATATTATTCTCTGATTTAACAACAGTCCATTAGCATGCAGTGCAGGGGGTAATAACCCTATGTCCCACTAGAGTGCAGAGGGTAATAACCCAATATCCCACATCCTTGAGCTTGAGCAAGTGGAGTGAGTGGTTATTCCATGTTGTACTAGTTCATGTAAAGTCAGGGCCTTTAAAGCACCCACTCAGCATGATTGGATTAGTTTGCTCTGAACCCTAATGAATAATTGGTGTGACTTATTTTGTGCTGCGACTTGGATCATCTGGGCCACGGTTTTTTGGGCCTTTTTAATGGAAAATTTAAATTCCTCTTTCCCCCTCCAGGGGTAACCCTTTCAGTGATATATTTATTTAGTGTTAAGATCCATCAAGTATAATAATAAATATAAAATTGATGGCTTTTCCTTTGGTTTAAACTTCCAGCCACATGATGAGTAGCTTGCTTTTGGCAACACTTTCTATATTGGATTAGTTTGTTGTTTTTTTAAGTATTGTAAAATAACTGAGCTTTTTTTTTATTTTTTAAACAGGTCATGTGACCCGTCCAGTAGTGGGTAATAGCAAATCCAATGTCTACATAGTACATCACATGTTTTCATCAAATATTTGTGTTATATGATTGTGTTGACTTGTAGAAGAGTACATTCTCATGTGGCAATATGTACATGTGCTGTTCTAGGTGGGTGGAGGGTCTGAATGCTGCTCGCTACGTCTACCAGCGGATGCTGGAACAAGAAAAAGCCGGCTGGCATTACCATGCTAAAGAAGAGGATTGTAGAAACAAAAAGATGATGAAATACATCAGAAGCAAGAAGTGGCACAGACAACGCTACCTGCCAGTGCTCTCTTCATACTCCGCCAATGAAGAGTGGGACAACATTCCCTTCCCTGAGACCACAACCACAACCAGCGATGCTTGTGGGTTCTCCACCAGTGATGTGTTCCCACTGCCACCCAGTAACTCCTCCTCCAGAACATCTCGGAGCTCTGGGTATCTCTCCGATGTTGCCTCCTTCCACTCCAACAATGCCCTTCCTGGTCGTGCATTAACTCTTCCTCATAGACACACCCCCACAGACTATGGTTGCTACTCACCCTTTACCTCAGATCGCTGCTCCACCCCTCCCACCCAGGATATCCCTGATATATTCACTCCAGTCACACACTGTGGCTATCACATTGACAGATTGGCCTCTACTGGGGATTCATTGAAACCCAAACCCTCGTTCACTTCTCACCTAGCCTCAATACACTCATCCACTACACCTGCAGGGGGCCGCTCCACTATGCCTTCAGGTACACGCTCCAGTACACCTGCAGGTAGCTGCTCCACTACGCCTGCAGGTAGCTGCTCCACTACGCCTGCAGGTGGTCGATCCACTACACCTGCAGGGGTTTGTTCCAATACGCCTGTATGGGGGCGCTCCACTCCACCTTCAGGGTGTTGCTCCCCTTTGCCTTCAGGGTGTTGCTCCACTACGCCTGCAGGTGGCCGATCCACAACTCCTAGAGGTGTCTTTGTGAACTAACGTTTTTCCAGTTGTGGTGGACAGTTTGCTGTTTCTGCTGACCTCTCTCTCATGCACCTCACACCAGACAATTTAAACTCTGAATGAACTGGTACAACTGACATTTGGAATGTGTATTGCTATGGTTACTAAAGATAATTAAAGATAATGAGGTTGATGTCATTGTGAGGTTAATCTCTTATGAGCTTGATGTCAGAGTGATGTCGTTGTCATAGTGAGGTTGAGGTCATTATGGTGAGGCAACATTCAAGAATTAATTTTAATAATATTGATAATAATGTAATAACAGTGAGTGAGTGCTGTGGTGGGCCTTGGGTCCTTCTATGGCTTGGTGTGGAGTAGGCGCAGCAGTGGCCCAGATGTGGTCCCAACACTGCAGGAGAGGGAAGGGAGGGAGGGAAGCTCTGTGAACAAGTGAGTGTTGACAGATGGAGAGATTAGATCTGTCTGTGTACACTATGAACTGTGTGCTGGCTGGCTGGCTGATGACGTGATGGTACCAGGTGTAACCCTTGCTCTCCCACAGCGTGGGACCACTATCAAGGGTTCATATGGAGAGGGAATGCTGAGCTGGACAACCATAAACATACATCTATTCCAGAACATTCTGTGAAGTGGCCACAATGAACCTTGGGTTCTTTAAACAGTGACCAAGAATAGTGGATATTGTTAACGATTAACATAATCAGATTTGGTTCTCTTCCTAACATCAACCACTCATTCCTTCGGTGGTTAGTCTGTGGAAGTTAAACTTCTTGAAGTACTCTGTCAGAAATGATACACAAACAGTGCATTCCCAAGGATTTGGTCAGTCACCATCTAGCATGCTCCAGCTAAGGAAGGGAGGAAGGAAATGGGGGGGGGGGAAGAGGACCATGGTGATCAATAGCCCAAATGATGCAGCCTTCACAGTGATGCAGCCTTCACAGTGATGCAGGAGCTACACTTGGTTGCTCAGTGGTACTCGGATAGGCTAAGTTGAATTACACAACCACCGACCACAACACCCTCCCCCCCCCCCCCACACACACACAGTGTGTGTTGGAGCTTTCAAACACATGCTCTGTGGTAGTTACCGTTCCACAATGTCAGCCCCAACAAGGTCATGCAGGTGGTAGAGGACAGTCAGTTTGCTGACACTGCAATTCCTGCTCTCCAGCTCGCTCTGCAAGAGCTCGTTGCACTTTGCCCTCTGCAGCCACTGCTTCACAAGGCGGCGTCCTTGTGTGAGACTGCGGGTGAACGGGCTGAGCCCAGGAATGGCCAGCCACCAGCTACGTCCTCCAGTGCCTTCCACTCCACGCACTAGTAGCACACCACACCTTACCAGCTCACTGCACACAAACACACAGCACAAGAGAGGGAGGGACGTAAATAGGAAAGTAACTTCTTCTTAACTTCCACACCCCCTCGAGGTTTGGACTAGATGGGGTGAGGACTAGCTCTACTAGTGACCCCTCAAGGTTTGGACTAGATGGGGTGTGGACTAGCTCTACTAGTGACCCCTCGAGGTTTGGACTAGATGGGGTGAGGACTAGCTCTACTAGTGACCCCTCAAGGTTTGGACTAGATGGGGTGGACTAGTTCTGCTAGTGACATTCAGTGGGCACAAAAAATCTGCCCTGTCAAATACTGCACTCTGCATTTAAAACCCCCCATCAGCTATAGGTATCCTATGTACAGTACATGGCACTATAGAGGTCCTCTATACAGTACATGGCACTATAGAGGTCCTATATACAGTACATGACACTATAGAGATCCTATATACAGTACATGGCACTATAGAGGTCTTATATACAGTACATGATACTATGGAGGTCCTATATACAGTACATGGAACTATAGAGGTCCTATATACAGTACATGACACTATAGAGATCCTATATACAGTACATGGCACTATAGAGGTCTTATATATAGTACATGATACTGTAGAGGTCCTATATAGAGTACATGGCACTATAGAGGTCCCATATACAGTACATGGCAGTATAGAGGTCCAAAATACAGTACATGGTACTATAGAGGTCCTATACACAGTACCTGACACTATAGAGGTCCTATATACAGTACATGGCACTATAGTGGTTGTGATGGAGTCAAGAGAAAAGAAACTATTGGAACCTTTTAGTGGTGTTATTATTAGGAATACTATTAGAATTACTATTGATTGTATTACATCATGTCAGTTATGTGTTTATATGGATGTAAGGGGCAGGTTGTATTGTTATTGATTGTTGTAGTTGATTAGCAAAATAGAGGAATATGATTGGTTGATGGTGGGAGGACAGTTGCACATTATGTACATATATGGTGACTTGTGCTCCGTTTTTTTATTATGTGATGCTGATTTTCGTAAACTCTGTTGAAAGTGAATTGATATGCTTGGAAAAAAGTGTGTCACAGGCTAACAGTTTGTGACAGAGGTCCTATATACAGTACATAGCACTAAACAGGTCCTATATACAGTACATGGCTGTATAGAGGTCCTATATACAGTACATGATACAGTACATGGCACTATACAGGTCCTACATATAGTAAATGGCTGTATAGAGGTCATATATATATATATATATATATATATATATATATATATATACATGATAATACGATTAATGAAAAAATAATTAATATGAGGGTTATTAATTGAAAGGCATTGGCGGCGGCATGTTAATTATCCACTGCACATAAGACCAAACCTTCCAATTAATACAATACACTTCTCTACATACAGCCCAACCTCCCAACCTCCCAACCTTACATGCCCCACACTTTACCTAATCTGTCCCTCCGTCATTCTGAGCCCTCCCTTCAGCTGCTGTTGGGTCACACTCACATCAGTGAAGGAGAGCAGCAACTCAGAGATGAGTCGGAGGTGTCTGGACACACCTTTAAGTTTGAAGTAGGTCTTGAGGTAAGAGTGGTACTCCTGCTCCTCCACCACTGCATAATCCACTCCTGGCAAGCCAAGCTTGAATAGACGTACTTGGTGACTTTCCCTCAGCGACAGCTGCAGCAGAAACAAGGTCACCAGAGGTCATTGAACCACCACAACAAAAATATGCCTGTGACAGGCACATGCACATGTGGTGTCCACACAAGTGTGGCTCAAGCAACACCCATGGTACTTACCATTTACCATTTCCATGTCCACTGCTGTGCGGTCGTCTATGAGGGAGTAGAGTTGGTGCTGCAGTATGACTGGAGGCAGAGGAGGTGTAGTCTGGAGCATGTCTATAGGACACTGGGACCTCAGGTAAGCCAAGGCCTCCTGCACCTCCTCAGCTAGTCCACCACCTGAGGAGTGCAGAGGGAGTCTGTCACCATGACCCACCTGCTGCCATGTCTTCAGTGTATGTATGCACCCACTACATCAGGCCAGAGGCTGACCACAGCCCACCTAGCATGGTGCACCCACTACACCAGGCCAGAGGCTGACCACAGCCCACCTAGCATGGTGCACCCACTACACCAGGCCAGAGGCTGACCACAGCCCACCTGCATGGTGCACCCACTACACCAGGCAAGAGGCTGACCACAGCCCACCTAGCATGGTGCACCCACTACACCAGGCCAGAGGCTGACCACAGCCCACCTAGCATGGTGCACCCACTACACCAGGCCAGAGGCTGACCACAGCCCACCTGCATGGTGCACCCACTACACCAGGCAAGAGGCTGACCACAGCCCACCTAGCATGGTGCATCCACTACACCAGGCCAGAGGCTGACCACAACTCACCTAGCATGGTGCACCCAGTGCCTATTGACCCACCCTTAGTCCTAGCCATAGGTAAGTAAGAAACCCATTACAATGCACTCTGATCAACGTGTGTGTGTGTGTGTGTGTGTGTGTGTGTGTGTGTGTGTGTGTGTGTGTGTGTGTGTGTGTGTGTGTGTGTGTGTGTCCCATCAACCCATCATGTGAAAGAGTTCTTTTTAAGCACCACAGGAGGCTAGCAGCAGTGGCTAGGTGCTGCCTCCTTAGCAAGTAAGATAACACCACTCCACTACAGGGTATTCCCCTTTCTTGATATTCTGGGGGCAACTTACCAACCTACATAACTATGAACATATGAAACAGGTGGAAATGCCCACTCTGCCCCATGCTTATTAAGCCCCAGAAGCATACAGAGGATGGCAATGGCTAGGCATACTAGTGTGGACAGGACACTGATGAGGGTTAAGGGTTCTGGCCTAGAAAAAGTGATTCATGCTAAGTGCTGACGATATTTTGAAACTTTATCCAGTAGGGTTGCCCTAGGGGGGCTACAGTAGACAGAGCTACAGTCACATATTTATCATACAAAGCTCCCTCACTCGGTTTCCCTCCCCGGTGGTCTGTTTTAGCCAGTTTAGTAGCTGAAGAACTTATATCTTCAAAAGGAACACCCACTGAAGGTCCTACTGCTGCTTCAGCAGTAGCTTCTGCGGTCCTCCGCCTCTTCATGAGTGCTTCACCATTGATAGTGCCAACTCAACTTTAACTGTAGCAGAGTCAGACTATAATGCTGGGTACCAATTAGGAATCATTATTTGCTATAGCAACGGGGAAAAATAATAACTGGAACATGGCCAGGAGTCAAGGAGATAGTAATTCTATGCTCCACTATTTGCAGGATAGGATGAGGAGCGAAAGCAGAGTAAGTCAATGGTTTAGTAACCTTTCGGGGAAGTTCCCCCCCCCCCCCCCCCCCCCCCCAAAAAAAAGAAATTAACCTAGTGGCTGTGCCCTTCAGAAGCAGATATTGAACAGTGTGGTGATGCTGTCTGGTCTATCTCCTGGCCTAGCTGACAGGAGAGATGTGGGAAGTGAGGAATAGTCTGCTACGACCATATATGTTATATAGAACCCGGTGAATTATGTATTTATTGCCATTCTGGAGATCAGTGTGTTGCTATTGGATTGTAATATAGCTAGCCATAGAGCTAGTTAGCTATATACAAGCTGGAAATATGGGTGATGCCTGGATCTAACTTAATTGAAGTTGTTTTTTTTTGAAAGAAAAAACAATTTTACTAGTACTTGCATCAGATGTTACAAAGTCTCTTTAATCACGAAACACAACACAATTTAGCTCCTTTTTTTAAATTTTTAAATTTTTTATGCTTTTCTCCTTTTAACAGCTATTACTGCACAATTCTAAGGGTTACTTTTATTACTGCAAGATTTCCACAAGTATTGGTACTTGGGTGAAGGGTATCAAGTTAATACTAAGGCATCTTTTATACCATATTCCTTGCTGGGTGAGCACTCCTGAGTTGTGATTGCCTGACGACGCAACCAGAAAGGACCTCAGCAAGGCCTGAGCTTAATGGAGGACAGGACATGCAGCATACAAACTATAGCTATAAAGATATGTCAAACATTGAGCTAAGACACATGCTAAGACACACGTGATAACTGTCTTTGTTGTGCCTTTGAGCTGTGATATATACCAGACACAATGGCTATTTGCAGCTACCTCATTTTCTTTCATTTCCCATGTACCACAACCAAATTTTGGTGCCTGTGCTGGCCTAAATGCATTCTAGCACTTGTAATCTACTGCGGCATGCACATGATTCCTCACAATGGAATCTTAGCACATGCACGGTGCAGGTATGGACTCATGGAGCTTTCATGTTGTTCCCATCCATTCTCCGTGGTCTGTGTGTCCATCCCTCCTCTGTGGTCTGTGTCCATCCCTCCTCTGTGGTCTGTGTGCCCATCCCTCTCTGTGATCTGTGTGTAGTGCACTATGACAAGCTGTTCCAGACGTGCCAGAGCAAGTTCCAGGGGGAGGGACCAACAGGCATGCTGCTAGTCTTCCCCCACCATTGCCTGCACATCATGGAGGGGACGTGGGAGCTAATCAACACAGTACTGGCCGACCTCCACTCCATGGACACCAGCGGGTACAGGACGCAAGTGAATGTGTTAGAGAGTTAAATGGTGTTGGATGTCATCAGACAGTTATGTGCTGGACATGAGTGTTTGATGGTGTTGGACAGGGTTAAATGGTGATGGTCACCAGAGAGTTAATGTTTAGTTGATGTCGTCGTGGAGTGTAGTGGGGTCACAGAGTGTAAGATAATGATTAACGTTCTCTGTATATATCTATTCTTCTATGATATCCGTGCTTCCATCCATCAGTGATTTGTTGATGCGATCCAGAGTGGTGAGCTTCTCCCCCAACATTCCTCAGCGTCTCTTCCCACAATGGGCCAAGCGTGTGCTCAACATGTCTGCTCTTTCCAAGGGAGATGTCTACCACACCAACGAGCCTATACAAGAGACAGTGAGTGAATGAGTGTGGTGATGGGTGAAACCATATTTTGCAGTGCACCTCCACTTTGCTGTGTCACTGCATCACCACCAAGCACACACACACACACACACACACACACACAATCCCCCTCCCTCTCTCTCTCCCTAATTACAGGTGGGAAAGAGTTTGGAGCGCCTCTATAAGCTCGGAATCCACTTGTCAAAACTCCCACAGGTATTGTAATATATTACCATTAGATTCATGATTTAGAGAGCAGTGTATAGGTTTGTAATTGCACGTGTTGAGCCATACAATATACTGCACTGTGGGAGTGGTATGATATATAGTGATATACATGAATACTGTATCTCTGTAGCACCAGTTGAAGGTCACGATGGACTCCCTCACCACCAAACTCCCTCACCTCCTCCTCCAGCAAGGCAAGTGACAGTGGTAATGCACACCCAGCACACCACACATGCTAGTCTATAGACAGTGCACCACCCCATCCAGCACACCACACATGCTAGTCTATATAGAGTGCACCACCCCACCCACCCCACATGCTAGTCTATATAGAGTGCACCACCCCACCCACCCCACATGCTAGTATATATGGAGTGCACCACCCACCCAGCACATGCTAGTCTATATACACTGCACCACCCTACCCAGCACACCACACATGCTAGTCTATATACAGTGTACCACCCCACCACACATGCTAGTCTATATACAGTGCACCACCCCACCCAGCACATCACACATGCTAGTCTATATACAGTGCACCACCCCACCCAGCACACCACCCCACCCAGCACACCACCCCACCCAGCACACCACCCCACCACACATGCTAGTCTATACACAGTGCACCACCCCACCCACCCCCACACATGCTAGTCTTGTATACAGTGCACTACCCCACCCAGCACACCACACATGCTAGTCTATATAGAGTGCACCATCTAGAGTTACAATATTTACAGATTCAAAAAAGAGGACACTTTGAGAGGGGGAGGGGGTGGTAGCGTATTTTACTAGTGAACTTTTTGTGTGTGAAGGAGCACCATTAATAAAATGTAATGGGGGAAGAAGAAATAGCATCCCTAATCTCAGGCTCCCTCATTTTTATTCACCACAACAGAGAAATGGGCTCAATCTTTAAACCTCTACTTGACTACAGTAAAGTATAAAATATTCATATCATCAATTTTATGCAAGAATATCAATAATTTGGAATTGAAAAGATCCCACCTTCATTACTCTGGTTAAAGATTTTTGGTTAACATGGCAGATGAGCAGTCCTGATGATGCTTCACTGTGTGAAATGAAAAATTCACTCTGCTGCACTAACTGCATTGTTACCTATTTCACAAAAATACTCAGTCCAACACTGGGATTCTCATTCTCTCCTGTTCTCCCAAACATAAAAAATTTGATCTTCAGTTTTGGAGTGGATTTGCACTTACCTTTGGACATTGTGAGCTTTAAAATATAATCATCAAATCAAGAAATCAGCCTTCATAGGAAAGGTGGTAGGATTTATGATAGCATGCTGAGCATCACACACAGTCACAATAATTTATCAGAAAAGAAATATACATAAAAAAGATACCCACCACAATCCTCCCCACCGTCTACCATAAGTAGTGGGAGGGGCATAGGGACAGAGGAAAAAGTATGCTAGCTTAAGTTTCTGCTCTTCCAGACCACCTCACTGCTATTGTTGCTAAGCTGCACTTTTGGTATAAAAATTTAAAAAAAAGAAAGTGTGACTATTTCAGGGACAAATATTTTTCAACAAAAAGAAGACCAAAATCCCGGACATTTTCAGATATTTCAAAAATCCTCCCGGACTGATATATAGTGACCAAAAATGAGGACATGTCTGGGTAAAGCTGGACTATATGGTAGGCCTAGCACCACCCACCACACATGCTAGTCTATACACAGTGCACCACCCCACCCAGCACACCACACATGCTAGTCTATATAGAGTGCACCACCCCACCACACATGCTAGTCTATATATAGTGCAGCACCCCACCCAGCTCACCACACTACCCTCCCATTCCCTCCTCCCTTTTACAGATGTGATGGAGTACTATCTGAACTCCACAGCTCTGAGCAAGCCATCAGAGTTCCTGCAGCAGTACAGCAACCCCACATTAGTGCCACTGGAGAGCAGTGGTGAGTTGGGCTCCTACTATGCATACGACTGTGTGCTCATGTGTGTTGTGAGTAGGCGGGTATGTGTGTATGTTCACGTGTGTTGTGTGTGGGTGGGCATGTGTGTGTATAGATTATCCCTCCTATGTGTGTCCATCCCTGGGGAGTCGGCAGATGTAATTTTAGCAATATTGCCTCTAATCTATGCAAATGCGCGCACACTCACCTCGCTGTTTAATGCAGCCCCACATGCTTCCAGTTTCTCCACATTGCCACTTTACTGTTATCATCTACCATAGCTCATTACCTGTTATTTGTGTGTGTGTGTGTGTGTGTGTGTTTGCGTGTGCGTGTTTGCGTGTGTGTGTGTGTGTGTGTGTTTGCTATACACTGTGCAGAGCTGGTGTGGCCTCTGCCGGTGAGACTGTTTCCTTACGATGACTGACCAACACATCCTTCTGCTGGGAAACTCATTGTGACAACAATTAATGAATGTAGCAAAATAAACAGTTGTACTGTAATTGTTTGTTTCTATAAACGTGCCAGGGGTGTCCATCAGACTTCTCTGTTGACGTGGTTGAGTATGTAACATTGTATGGCACATATTACCAACTGTAAGCAAAGCTAAACAACATCCAGAATGTGTGACAGTGGTGATGTAGTAGGGTTAGGTGAAGGCCTCAGAGGACAACCAGTCTCTAGGGAGAGAGATGACCTGCCCTCCTCCAACACGTCCTCTCCCCCTATGTCAACCAGGAATTATGGGAGTATGCAACACTTGACCTCTCAACATTCCTAATCAGAAAATGTCAGGTGGACCTGATTCCAATAACTTGAATGCAATTCAAAACTGTAATGTGTTTTGACATGCTATTTTCAATAGTTCAGGTATCATGAAAGAAATCAGTACCTACTTACCATACTTAAGTTTTTAGTTGTGTGGCATAGCTTCAGACAGCTATAGTTTTAGTTAGTGCGGCATAGCTATAGACAGCTAAAAATCACAGGGAAGTCCAAACAGTGGGCTATGTACTTCTTTTTTTTTTTGAATGGTACAAATTCAGCAAGGCATGGATTGGATTTCCCATGACACCGGCAATGCTAGGTATTTACCTCAGCTGCTTCAAACTATAGTGCATGCAGGGATGACTGACTGTAACACTAGAAACTTCTCTAGCACTTTAAAACTTTATAATGCGGGACGACTGTATTGTTCTTTCCCTCAATTGTTCTCAAGTAATATAAATTTACTTTAGATCTTAGATTAGTAATGTATAAATGCAGTCTCAGATGAATCAGCAATGGAGAGCCTGTACAAACAAATTTATTAGAAGTCATTTTGTCCTTGGTTGGGGAGGAATGGCCTGTTCAAGGACACTAATGCCTGAAGGTTGACATCTGATATGTCCATCATATGGTCAAGAGATCTCTCTAATGTATATACATGACAGGTCATTATGATTATGCACTTGTGGAAACATGTTCCACTTTGAAGTAATTAAAAATACATTTGATCAGCTGAAAATTAGAAAGTTAAAACTGAACCAATCAAATGTTTATCAGAGATAGTCGGATTGTGACACAGTTCATTGAATAACACACGCACAAAAACAAAATGGCACAGCAGACTACAACCTCTCTGTGGTTGCTGCCTGCAAGTGGCCAGAGAAATTCTCCCAGTGATGATGTACAGAAGTCACCCCTCCACTATCCTTAACCTGAGTGAGTAGCTGGCACTCCATCCTATACATCCTCTCAAAATCATAACACTTGGAAGTAAAAAGTATTATATCTACAAAATCATAGTTGCATCTGTCGGAGTTGCTGGATTGAGAGAACCTCTGGGCCAATTAGGATGACATTTAGCATAAGCATTTTGAAATGGTTAAGGGATAGCTTTAAAGTTATAAAATTAGAAATTGCTATTTCCCCTCCCCCCACCCCCCAATCTATCATCCCTTTTTCTTCAAGTTGTGCATGTGTGTTTGTTTGCAAACACTATTTCAGGCCAGACCCAGCATGGCTAGAAATTTATCCCAACCTGATCTATCAATAAGCTCTTCCACTCTTGGCTTGGGGTAGGCATCACTTAGAAACTCAGGAGATCACAACATATACCCACCCAGTAACCATGACCACAGCAACCATGACCACAGCTACCATAAGCACAGTAACCATGACCACAGCTACCATGACCCCATGATAGAGTACATATTATATAATATAATATGAAATGTTGCTGTGTGACAATATGTGATCCAACCAAGTTAGTCTTGCACAGAATGTACATGCAGTCCCTCAGCAGCTGTCACAGACTTGACAACATTGGGGGGGCGGGGGGGGGAGAGTTCACTTTTTAGACTTCACAGCGGCAGCTGAGGGACACACACACACACACAGGGTTGGTAAGAGATGCAATAGACAACTGGGAACTATGCACACACACACACACACACCTTTAGCCGCCTCATCTCGCTTCCTGGCTGCCTCTGCTCGCTGTTGTCTGATGATAGCTAGTCTGGCCAGATCACTCCTAGCCTCTTCTGTCTTGCCCTCCTCATGAAGTTTGGCGTAGGCCTTGGCTGCACGTTGCTTCTCTAGCTCCTCTCTGCAACACACACACACACACACACACACACACACACACACACAGCCACCAATGAGTGACTCAGGATCATCCAAACCCCCACCTGATGGTTGCACACACCCACTGATACATAGGGAACCTTAGACCACACCCACTTCTCAGTTCACTGTGGGGAGCTATAGCACTTAGTCTATTAAATAGTTCACAGCTGGTTAGAGGCTCATGTGATCCCTGGTAGGATGCTCATGTGATCCCTGGTAGGATGCTCATGTGATCCCTGGTAGGTTGCTCATGTGACCACTGGTAGGAGGCTCATGTAACCCCTGGTAGATTGGGTTACATTCTCTACTAAGAGGTCACATATGGGCAGTAGAAACAGCTCCCAACAAGAACGCAAATGCTCAGAGGAGAGTGGTCCTTGTCTGTTTCTGGTGTACTGTGCTGTGTATAGTGCACTGTGTGAGGATGGGTGAATAGGAAGGGGAGTGCAGTAACCATTGCACAAGGCCTCCTTACCTTTCTCTCCTGGAGAGCTCGACCTTAGCATTGATGTCAATGTCCTTGGCTTTCACAGCTCTCTTGGTCTGTCTGTTTGGATTGCCTACTTCTATGAGCCCATCCACACCCTTCTTCTTGGGCTGCATGTGGAGGTGTGCACGTGACCAACCTAGTTACATCAACAGCACACCACCTCCATTCAACTCACTGCAACTTCCTCCTCCTCCTCTTCCTCACTGGACTCGTCCTCCTCCTCGGAGGGCAGGTCCCCGGGTGACCCTGCAGTGGCCACAGGCTTACTCACCACTCCCACCGCCTCCTCCTCCTCCTCCTCCTCGGAGTCACCACCCAGGCCCTTCTTCAGCTAGTCAAGGGAATAAGATGCACATAGCCTGAGGGCCCATCAGTTAACACATCTCCTTATAGTACGATACTTTATAACCTTCTATGCCTGCCAGAAGGGACCACGAGTCACAGTGTGGTACTCTCTATGTTAGGTGAAGGGTGAAACAAAATGGCCACTTATCTAGAAACACATTACCCTGCACTTGCATATTGAGGGTAATTATCGGGAATTGCTGCTAACATTGTCCATGGAGGTGAGTGGGTGTGGCTCTGTTGCAAATCCACAAATCAGAAATAGATTGTATTGAGAGATGCACATGCAGACTAACAATGGCTGATCCATCCATCGGTTTCAAGACTAAGAGAGCGTTGAAGGAATTGTAAACATAAATTCCTCTTGAAATGTCCTTTCGAATGGGATCAGAATACACATAAGCCAACACAATAATTACCAGTGGCACACAGATCTAGGAACACTTGGAATGGTTGGGGGGGGGACATCCATATATTTTTTTGTTGTTAAGAATAGATTTTTATCAAATTGTTTACTGTATAGAAACATAAAAGTTTGTTGTTACAACTAAGTGGGTGGTTATTCCCGAATAGGAAAGTATATTAATGGATCTACGCCCTAGCTCTAACCACACTCCATAAATGGGGCCAGTGGTCCTGTGAGCAACTCCTGAAAATTTCAGGATGATTGGTCTAGGCATCTGGGAGGAGATAGCGAATCTTCGTACAGACGGACAAATAGTGAATTACAGTAATATATGATATTTTTTACATTTTTAAACAATGCGTACATTTCTATGTCAGCATTTAACTTTATACATTGTACCATCCTGACATCCTGACATATCTAAATCCAGACATTCTGATCAGTATGGGGGGGGGGGGGGGGAAGAAGGAGAGGGTAACTCAAACACCCTAGAATTAACATGATTTACGGAAGTTAACTAACTTGAGAACATGTGTTGTGTGTACCATGCTAAAGGACTAATTAGTTTAGTGTTCAACAACTACCCACCCAATGATTAAACTGATAGTTTCTACAAGATTTCCACAGCTGTACACCAACTTTATAATACAATAAAATGAAGAAAAAAAATGAAGAAAAAAAATGAAAAAAAAAAAAAAAAAAAAAAAAAAAAAAAAAAAAAAAAAAAAAAAAAAAAAATGAAAAAAATGGAACCAATGGAATTGCTGAGTCTCCGGTATTTAAGTAGTAAAGTGTAACTGTTCATCCAATTTTCCTACACCATTCACCTCCAACAAAGGGCAACCTCTCAACAAAGGACAAAATAAGTAATCCCACTAGTCTACTTCTGAAATTGATTGGCATGATCATTCATGGTTATGGGGAACACCATCCATGGTTATGGGGGCACACTATTCATAGTTATGGGGGTACACTATTCATAGTTATGGGGGCACACTATCCATGGTTATGGGGCACACTATTCACAGTTATGGGGGCACACTATTCGTGGTTATGGGGGCACACTATTCATGGTTATGGGGGTACACTATTCATGGTTATGAGGTCACACTATTCACAGTTATGGGGGCACACTATTGATGGTTATGGGGGCACACTATTGATGGTTATGGGGTCACACTATTCACAGTTATGGGGGCACACTATTGATGGTTATGGGGTCACACTATTCATAGTTATGGGGCACACTATTCATAGTTATGGGGCACACTATTGATGGTTATGGGGGCACACTATTCATGGTTATGGGGGCACACTATTGATGGTTATGGGATAACACTATTCATGGTCATGGGGCGAACTATTCACAGTTATGGTGGCACACTAGTCATGGTTATGGGGGCACACTATTCATGGTTATGGGGGTACACTATTCATGGTTATGGGGGTACACTATTCACAGTTATGGGGGTACACTATTCATAGTTATGGGGCACACTATTCATGGTTATGGGGGCACACTATTCATGGTTATGGGGCACACTATTCATGGTTATGGGGGTACACTATTCATAGTTATGAGGTCACACTATTCACAGTTATGGGGGCACACTATTGATGGTTATGGGGTCACACTATTCATAGTTATGGGGCACACTATTGATGGTTATGGGGGCACACTATTCATGGTTATGGGGGCACACTATTGATGGTTATGGGATAACACTATTCATGGTCATGGGGCGAACTATTCACAGTTATGGTGGCACACTATTCATGGTTATGGGGGCACACTATTCATGGTTATGGGGGTACACTATTCACAGTTATGGGGGTACACTATTCATAGTTATGGGGCACACTATTCATGGTTATGGGGGCACACTATTCATGGTTATGGGGGCACACTATTCATGGTTATGGGGGTACACTATTCATAGTTATGAGGTCACACTATTCACAGTTATGGGGGCACACTATTAATGGTTATGGGGCACACTATTGATGGTTATGGGGCACACTATTGATGGTTATGGGGCACACTATTGATGGTTATGGGGCACACTATTGATGGTTATGGGGCACACTATTCACAGTTATGGGGGCAAACTATTCATGGTTATGGGGGGACACTATTGATGGTTATGGGGGCACACTATTGATGGTAATGGGGGCACACTATTCATGGTAATGGAGCACACTATTCATGGTTATGGGGATACACTATTCATAGTTATGGGGTCACACTATTGATGGTTATGGGGGTACACTATTGATGGTTATGGGGGCACACTATTGATGGTTATGGGGGCACACTATTCACATTTATGGGGGTACACTATTCATGGTTATGGGGGCACACTATTCACAGTTATGGGGGTACACTATTCATAGTTATGGGGGCACACTATTCACAGTTATGGGGGTACACTATTCATGGTTATGGGGGCACACTATTCATGGTTATGGGGCAAACTATTCACAGTTATGGGGGCACACTATTCATGGTTATGGGGGCACACTATTCATGGTTATGGGGGTACACTATTCACAGTTATGGGGGTAAACTATTCACAGTTATAGTGCACACTATTCATGGTTATGAGGTCACACTATTCACAGTTATGGGGGTACACTATTCACAGTTATGGGGCACACTATTCATGGTTATGGGGCACACTATTCATGGTTATGGGGCACACTATTCACAGTTATGGGGGCAAACTATTCATGGTTATGGGGGCACACTATTGATGGTTATGGGGGCACACTATTGATGGTTATGGAGGCACACTATTGATGGTTATGGGGGCACACTATTCATGGTTATGGGGGCACACTATTGATGGTAATGGGGGCACACTATTCATGGTTATGGGGGCACACTATTCATGGTTATGGGGTCACACTATTCAGAGTTATGGGGGCACACTATTGATGGTTATTGGGGGCACACTATTGATGGTTATGGGGTCACACTATTCACAGTTATGGGGGCACACTATTGATGGTTATGGGGGCACACTATTCATGGTTATGGGGGTACACTATTCATGGTTATGGGGCACACTATTCACAGTTATGGGGGCACACTATTCATGGTTATGGGGCACACTATTCATGGTTATGGGGCGAACTATTCACAGTTATGGGGGCACACTATTCATGGTTATGGGGGTACACTATTCATGGTTATAGGGGTACACTATTCACAGTTATGGGGGTACACTATTCACAGTTATGGGGGCACACTATTCATGGTTATGGGGCACACTATTCATGGTTATGGGGGTACACTATTCATGGTTATGGGGTCATACTATTCAGTTATGGGGGTACACTATTCACAGTTATGGGGGCACACTGTTCATGGTTATGGGGGCACACTATTCATGGTTATGGGGCACACTATTCATGGTTATGGGGTACACTATTCATGATTATGAGGTCATACTATTCACTGTTATGTGGGCACACTATTGATGGTTATTGGGCACACTATTGATGGTTATGGGGCACACTATTCATGGTTATGGGGCACACTATTCACAGTTATGGGGGCACACTATTCACAGTTATGGGGGTAAACTATTCATAGTTATGGGGGCACACTATTCACAGTTATGGGGGTACACTATTCATGGTTATGGGGCACACTATTCACAGTTATGGGGGCACACTATTGATTGTTATGGGGGCACACTATTGATGGTTATGGGGACACACTATTGATGGTTATGCGGGCACACTGTTGATGGTAATGGGGGCACACTATTCATGGTTATGGGGATACACTATTCATGGTTATGGGGTCACACTATTCACAGTTATGGGGGTACACTATTTGTAGTTATGGGGGCACACTATTCACAGTTATGGGGGTACACTATTCATGGTTATTGGGCACACTATTCACAGTTATGGGGGTACACTATTCACAGTTATGGGGGCACACTATTCATGGTTATGGGGGACACTATTCATGGTTACGGGGGTACACTAGTCATGGTTATGGGGGCACACTATTCACAGTTATGGTGGTACACTATTCATGGTTATGGGGGCACACTATTCATGGTTACGGGGGTACACTAGTCATGGTTATGGGGGCACACTATTCACAGTTATGGTGGTACACTATTCATGGTTATGGGGGCACACTATTCATGGTTATGGGGCACACTATTGATGGTTATGGGGGCACACTATTCATGGTTATGGGGGCACACTATTCAGGTTATGGGGGTACACTATTCACAGTTATGGGGGCACACTATTCACAGTTATGGGGGTACACTATTCATAGTTATGGGGGCACACTATTCACGGTTATGGGGGTACACTATTCATGGTTATGGGGCACACTATTCATGGTTATGGGGCACACTATTCACAGTTATGGGGGCACACTATTCATAGTTATGGGGCACACTATCCATGGTTATGGGGCACACTATTCACAGTTATAGGGGTACACTATTCATGGTTATGGGGGCACACTATTCATGGTTATGGGGGCACACTATTCATGGTTATGGGGGTGCACTAGTCATGGTTATGGGTCACACTATTCATGGTTATGGGGGCACACTATTCACAGTTATGGGGGTACACTATTCATGGTTATGGGGACACACTATTCATGGTTACGGGGGCACACTATTCATGGTTATGGGGGCACATTATTCATGGTTATGGGGGCACACTATTCATGGTTATGGGGGTACACTAGACTGGAAGGAATTGTTATTACTTATGGGCATTCACTGCTATCATTTTTTAAAAGTGTAGGTTGTCACATTTTGTGATTGTTTCATGCTTCGCACCAATAAAGGGACAAAACAGATGTGCTGTGTGCGACTCATCTCACAGCATCAGAGTGACCAACCCCATGGCTACAGCTACTTGAGTGAGGAAGGAGAACTCTATTTACACCAGTACACACAGTGGGATAAACCTGATGGTAATCTCTCATCTCTTCAGCCATTTCACCCACATCACCCACCACCCATCACCCACATGCAGTGCACATCTATGCTCCTCCAAGAACAAGAAATGTTACTACATAGTTAACTCCTCTGTCATACCACACGCTACAACTGTCACACTTCTGTACTGATTGTGTAGTCATGGCAATCTGTACCATGAATGAGGGAGCATGCTACCCTTATGGCAAACCCTTTAGCTAGCCCAATCCCTTGCCCAACAGGATTGGTCTGTAACTCTGTCATCTATATTATTAGACATCTGTCCCTGTGAATCATAAGCCCCCAAACAGTTCAGGTAATAAACAGAACTTAAGATAACAACTTGAGTGTACCTTCAGGGGAATGGGTAGTTACATAACATGTTGGGACATCAGTGAAGGGAAAGCTTACCTTCCATCCTTTCTCTCTTATCCTCTTCTCCTCAGCTATCCTTATTTCTTCTTCCGTGAGATATCTCTTACCTCTTCCCTTGTGCTGAACTTTCCTACCTAAAGAGAGAAGGGAGAGAACATCTACTGATAGTGCGATAGAGCTAAGGTGAGTCTAGAGAGGAGAAGAATATGAGGAATACTGGAAGGAAAGAGGACTACTAAGAATACATCAAATTGCTGCACAGATAGTATGAGACCTCGAGGCATCCCCTTGAAAATTCCGAGACTTCCTGGTTGTCTTTCTGGTAGGCGCTCTACTATATTTAGTAAAGGATCATCAAATGCATCACCAATCTGAAATAGACGTAAGGTAAAGGGTCCCACGTACCAATCCAGAAGAAATTTTGAAAAAAATCTCCCCTTCTGAGCTCGGACTCAGTTGGACTCAGTTGAACTAAGTTCCTGAGCGTAAGTAAAAGATCTAACTAAATGTTGGAGGAATTGGTGAGCGGTTGTGAAGGAGTAACGTTTGATATTGAAGATGCTCTGGACAAACAAGTTGGAGCCACACCGTTGCCTTTTCCGGGCATGGACAGTAAGTTCTCAGTGGGCTCTCTTTAATTCCTGTGATGGACACTGGTGGTGCAATATAAAATTACTTTAGCAGTTGGTGTTGCCCACCCTTCCCCTTATTTATTAGGTGGGTAGATGGGGAGAGGGTGGTGTGTGTGTGTGTGTGTGTGTGTGTGTGTGTGTGTGTGTGTGTGTGTGTGTGTGTGTGTGTGTGTGTGTGTGTGTGTGTGTGTGTGTGTGTGTGTGGATAGGGTGGTGTGTGTGTATGGAGAGGATGGTGTGTGTTATGTGATTGTGTTGTGTGCTTGTGCTGAGTGTGTGTCCCTGGTGAGGAAGCAATGGAGCCACCATGGGCAACCTTATACACCATACTGGGTTGCTGTAGATCGTTTTTTTTTTGTCAGTAAAGGACTTTAATGATACACAGGTTATTTTAAAGATGGAGATTGCCTTCGTTTGGTTGCTCCATGTCACATAACTAGACATTACATCATCATCATAACATCATTACTGTACGAGTTAGTCTTGCATTGCCCTGGGCAGTTCACATAAGAGTCCCCAGTTGCTGCCTAGAGTTAGACTAGTGCAGAGACTGTGGCCTCACCCTCTGGGTGCACAGTCTGGGACTTCCCCTATTACATCATTCAGTGTGATATCATTCTAGTAGTTCTTCACCACACCCATCATGTTGCTGCTGTGCAGAGAACAAAGCGTCAGTGTGCGAGCTCTTCATGACGGGCATGTGCGAGCGTGGGGCCCACTGTCCCTTCAGGCACGTCAAGGGAGACCGTGTCATTGTCTGCAAGCACTGGCTCAGGCACTTGTGCAAGAAAGGGGACGATTGCGAGTTCTTGCATGAGTACGACATGACCAAAATGCCTATCTGCTACTTCTTCCAGAAGTTTGGGGAGTGCAACAACAAAGAGTGCCAGTACATGCATGTTGATGCAGACTCCATGAAGATACGTGAGTGCTCCTGGTACGACAGAGGCTTCTGCAAGCACGGTGAGTTGCTGAGAAGGGGGTGTGTCTGTGTGGTGGTGGGCATGGATATACTAATAGTGCTGCTGCCATTGTCTGTCTTCCCTCAGGACCTAATTGCCGCAACAAGCACACCAAGAGAGTCATGTGTGAGAACTACTTGTGTGGCTTCTGCCCCCAGGGCTCCCGCTGCAACTTTGTCCAGTAGGTGGCGTGTGCAATGAGGTTGAACACAGCTGGGGGCTGACGTGTGGATAGATTGCACTGAAAAGTGTGCAGTTTACGCTGCAGTTAGAATGAGGATAGGAAACTCAACAGTGATGCATTTATTTCTCATTTGATGAGTGAAGTAATGTTGTGATCCATTGTTTTCTATTACTGGTAACCAACACATGTTAGTATGCATTTGTTCTTGTGCAGTGCTAAGTTTGACATGCCCAGTCAGATGACTGGCAGCAGTCCTGCCGTTTCCTTTCACCTCCACAAGATTGTGCAACCACGAAGACCTCTAGATCAAGTCACATGCTTCAAGGTATTGATCTGTGTCTAATGTACCACATAATTGGTTTCATGTACACACACTTTGTCTGCGTGTGTGTTGGTTAGGTTCTCTTCCATAGACAGACCCTTTACCAAAGACTATGCTGGACACCATTATACCTTATCAGTTTGACACCCTCTGATTCTGGAGGGTAACCAGATGTGTGTTTTTTTTTCCTTTGGAGTATGGCCAGTGTTTGATATATGGTTATTGGACCTGGACATCTGACAAGCTGTGCAGCTCCCTGGAGCCACACCCTCTCACCCACACCTGGTACAGTTCAGACAATCGTTTGGCCTACTCTAATGCAGCAGCTCTGATCTGAGCAGATGCACAGCCACCACTCCATTAAATGTTTTGGTCAAACTTAACGATATTCACAACATTCAGTTCCCTCCCGAACAAGAGGGCATTGCAAACCTGTCAGGTATAACTGTGACTACAGACCTATTTCCATCATAGCATTTGGTAAAGGGTCTGGTAAGATAAAAGTATGTGGTTAAGACAAAGGATTATTCAGCACTAATACTGTGCATAATCTTGCAGTGACCAAGTGGGTTGGTGTTGTTAGAAGTCCTAAATGACCCACTTTCTTGTTGCACCCTCTCACTACTGTATTTCTCTTCCTTGCAGTGTGGAGAGAAGGGTCACTATGCCAACACGGTAAGGCATCGCCATTCTGCACTGATTCTGTTCTTTATGTTCACTCTTTGTTGCGATTCATATTGTTAGTGTCCAAAGTCGTTCCGAGCCATGCAGATGGGCCTCATTGGTTCCCAGGCCCAGATAGCTGCCAATGTCGGAGTCAGATAACTTGAACCCCCCCCCCAAGCAATCAACTATAGAGAGAGCGAAGAATATCCGTCATTGCTATTGTGTTAGTGATATTCCCCATGTCACAACTAATTTTACCTACAGTTTTGACATTTCAGTTGATTAACTGTGTGAGGGTATCAGGGGAGGAGGGGGAGTTTGATCTTCACCATGGTGATTCTTTAGAGGGTATTTGGGGGGAGGGGCAAATGCCAGGATTTTCAGAGGAACTATTACCCACTTGAACCTTTCATGCACAAATGGATTTAGATATCTATATGAAAGGGGAACATTTCACCAACACAATGAGAGATCACACATGCAAATAGCAGGCAGTTAGTTTAGTCGTCTTCCTCCTCTTCCTCGGCACCACTGCCGCCACCTCCACCACTCTGTGCCTTGCGCATGTTCTTCCTCTTGACACGGCCTGCCTTACCACCCCCGAAGGGTGAGGTCAGGGCAAGGTCGATGTGCTTCTGGGAGTCCAGCCGCACTATGAAGGAGGGCACGTTGACAATCTGCTTGCGGACTCTGCAGATAAATAAACAACACACATCAATCCTCATATCCAGACACTCTGGCACCAATTCAGAGCACACACACACACACCCTCACCAGGAAGAACATCAACTTTCATTGAGCTGCACACGCACATACACACTGACTCGGATTATTAAGGTAGTGGGCATGTTTGTTTTGTTTTTGTTCTGCTTTTTGGGAGAGGGGGGGGGGGGAAGGGTACACTTTCTTTGTTCATTGCAGATTTTTAAAAATTATATTTGTCAATGTCGTGACGTCCTGGGTAATTGTGGAGATTAACATAACAATATATCAAAGTACAGTGCCTTAGTAAAACTGCAGGCTCATGCAGGAACTTCAGATTTATGCTGCTGCAAACTTCTGTACAAAACTGTGACTATTCGTGGTATTTTAGTAGTCTGCTCCGAGGTTCCTCTGTTCCGAGTTGCTATTGGAAACCTAAACCATACTTTCTTTATCATGGTAGATACAGAGAAAACAACCAGTTGCTATGCACTATTGTGGCATTACCACTAACCCCCCTAACAACAGTCAATGGTGATAGAAACCTTGACAACAGTTGGTTGTCTCCTTACCTGATATGCCGATGTCTGATCAGTATGCGAGCATGGTGGATGCTCTTAGCCAAGCCCAGCTTGAAGACCTGCGTCTGCAAACGCCTCTCCATAAAGTCCTCCACCTTGAGCCCGAGCACATAATCCAGCTTCATCCTGGACTCATCCAGCACACCTATCCTCACCAGCCGACGCAGCAAAGCGTTTCCTTCAAACAACCGCTTGGGGCTCTTCTCATCAAGTGTGAGGAGTTCTCTAGCTGCAGTCCTGATCTTGGCCAGAGTGAGGCGCACACGCCACACCTCTCTCTTGTTGCGCAGTCCAAACTGACCTGGAGCACACAATTAACTTGTCAATATTCACCATTTTGCTAGCATGTATACCAAATAAAAGTTGATGGTAATGGAAGTTGACAGTAATGGATGTTGATGGTAATGGAAGTTGATGGTAATGGAAGTTGATGGTAATGGAAGTTGCCAGTAATGGAAATTGAGGGTAATGGAAGTGGAGGGTAATGGAAGTGGAGGGTAATGGAAGTGGAGGGTAATGGAAGTGGAGGGTAATGGAAGTGGAGGGTAATGGAAGTGGAGGGCAACGGAAGTGGAGGGTAATGGAAGTGGACGGTAATGGAAGTTGACGGTAATGGAAGTGGACGGTAATGGAAGTGGACGGTAATGGAAGTTGACGGTAATGGAAGTTGCCGGTAATGGAAATTGACGGTAATGGAAATTGACGGTAATGGTAATGGAAATTGACGGTAATGGAAATTGACGGTAATGGAAATTGACGGTAATGGAAATTGACGGTAATGGAAATTGACGGTAATGGAAATTGATGGTAATGGAAAGTACAGCAATACTGAAGGTCAGACAGCAACTCAGTGGTTTTTAAGGGTTAAAAACCAAACAGTTGAGGGTCTGCATTATGTTGCTGCTCCAACTTCTTCTAGTAAGGCACTCAACACAACATATTCATTTTTAAAACTGGATAGTTGGTTGTCTAAGGACCTGATATTTTAATATGCCCTCACCCTCACAGGGCACAGATTCACCCTAGCATTAGACCCCATCACCATACCTATTAGCTTGAGCTCCTGGTCGAGTCTAGCCTTCTCAAAAGGCCTCCTCGGGGTTTGGTAAGTCTTGGAACAGACACTCTGCGGCATTTTCTTTTAGCTTAACACACCATGTGCACGGGAAAGGGCTCACGTGGTGGTGGGCAAATATTAGAATTTTACCCTCCATCGCCCTTCAACCTAACTTCATATACACTGTCTCAGTGTAAGAGTATGCCGAAAGTAAAAAGGAGTAGGAAGTCACCTCCTGAGGGGTGGGAACTAATAGAGCCAACGTTGGATGAACTGGATCAAAAAATGAGAGAAGGTAAGCTATATTTGGCGGGTATATTTGATTTATTGAACGATGTTCCCCTTGGTGACTAGCTGAAACGGATACCCATGAAGGGAAGAGGAAGGTGGAGGCGTTGTGGCCAATATTTAAGTAAGTGGTGGGTGACTATAATTAGTTATTGCTATGTCTAGGTTGTGTGAGCACTAGCTAGTGCTCAGGGTGACAGATATCTTTTTGATGTTGATATCTTAAGCAGTGAATCAGTGTTTGTTGTGGCATGCCAATCTACACACCTTTGTGACTACTGCCATAGGACCTGAATAGGCTCTCTCCAGCTACTTGTGGGGCTGGAGGGCTCCTATAGAACCTGTGCTTTTGTCTTGCCTCAGATAGTAACCAACCCTTGCTAGGCACCCACCATTTTGAGGGACAACACAAAATGGAGAAGGCATGAAGGAAACAGTAAATAATAGTTGCAAGGTGGGGGGTGGGGGGATGATATTATTGACTGGCCCTTTATCTCTAGCCAAGCTGCCAGAGTAGGACTGTAGTGGATTCGGAGGCAACAAGAGTCGGTTTGTGTTGCTGGTGGTGACTGGCAATGGTAGGCCACAGGCAGAACACCCTGACATGTGTATGGTGTTCTTGATTAGAATGTGCACTATCTGATCACTACAAAAGCATCAGATTATGTGTTCTGTTAGAGAGTGTGCACAGCTGTCAGGGGGTGCGTCCTATTTCAGTGAGAGTTCATTAAGACCCTTTACCTATATGTGATATCTTGTAGTAATATATAATCCACCCATATCTGTCTGTCAGTGTGTGTGTGTGAGTGAGTGGGTGGGTGTGTGTGAGTGAGTGGGTGTGTGTGTGTGTGTCAGAGAACTCTTCTTCCTAGACACGTTCAAGATGTGACAGAAATTTTGGCTTGTATCAAGCTGGACTGATCTTATTATGACCACACCCACTTATCCTAAAGTGTTGCTGCAAGTGCTACACTGCAGCTCAGTGCACATGCAGAACCACACCATGTGCTGATTGAGCACCAGATGGACGTTCCTAAGCCATTCTTAATTTTTAATCTGCCATGGTCATAGTAGAGTTTTGGTTGAGATGTGGCTAACTCAATATTGTGCCTTCACCAAATAAGTCCACACTCGTTAGTGACCATTCATATGCCATCAGCATGTCAGTTGTGTTGTGGTTATTTGTTTTGTTTTCTGCCTTTAAGTATTTTCAGTTATCCATGTTTCTTTTACAAGTAAGTGACATTTGGCCCTTTACCAAGGATTAAGATTCATTCTATTCCTTCAGTTGACATAGTGCTAAGATAAAGCAATGCACTCACTGCATGAACAGGAGGCCAGAGAGGCTCATGGGCAAGGTGAAGGATATCTCTTCACCTACTGCTGCTGATCCTATTGGTCCATAACCTGCCCCTACACCGGCTATTGTGGATACCACTCCATGAATGCTACTCCCATGGATACTACTCTTATGAATACTATTTCCTGTTGCTGATATCTTACCTGCTGAGGTGGCTTCCAAGTCCAGGAAGAAGATACGGCTGGCTCACTTTTATCATTATCTCTACCTTGATCTTTCCAACCTTTGTAAGGATGAAGTTCTTGATGAGGTTCTTATTGTATACTCAATAGAAGTCTTCACTAAGGAGAGGGTGAATTCTGTGCACTTGACCTGTGGGAAGCCATCCAAGGATGTCCTGCACCCCCTGCCATGTCTGTCACTTAGCTGCCACTGTCTGACCTGGAAGGGCAGTGAATACTTGATTATGCTTGAGTGTTGATATTCACTTTGCAATAGGGGACTTGCATCACTATGTCAGGAACTACCTGCCACACCTATTTATGGTAACAGTGACCCACCAGCACTATAGAAAATGTATTTGCATTCATGACTGGCAATGCTATTCCTGGGAACTGCAACTATAAAATAGCTCGAGATTTCATCATGATATAGTATAAGAATAGAAGCTTGATACAATTTCCTGTGTGCTTATAGCAAATTCCAGCTATGATTTGTGGAGAAAATAGAGCAAGAAAATGAGGCAGGTTGGTTATGATCTCACCAGCGAGTTTACTGCTAGTTTTCAGAACTCATTGACAGGCAGGAGTAGCGATGAGTGTCAGACAGTTACCAGGTGGGAGTAGCGGTGAGTGTCAGACAGTTACCAGGTGGGAGTAGCGGTGAGTGTCAGACAGTTACCAGGTGGGAGTAGCGGGGAGTAGCGATGAGTGTCAGACAGTTACCAGGTGGGAGTAGCGGTGAGTGTCAGACAGTTACCAGGTGGGAGTAGCGATGAGTGTCAGACAGTTACCAGGTGGGAGTAGCGGTGAGTGTCAGACAGTTACCAGGTGGGAGTAGCGGTGAGTGTCAGACAGTTACCAGGTGGGAGTAGCGGGGAGTAGCGATGAGTGTCAGACAGTTACCAGGTGGGAGTAGCGGTGAGTGTCAGACAGTTACCAGGTGGGAGTAGCGGTGAGTGTCAGACAGTTACCAGGTGGGAGTAGCGGGGAGTAGCGGTGAGTGTCAGACAGTTACCACAGTTGATCTTGGCCCTAAAGTAGATGAATGCTTCTCAGAATTCTGTCAGGCAACAACTGTGGCAATCCAAAAATTCTTGAAAATAAGTGCTGCCAGAGGAAGTGTTTAGAGAAGAACTAGTAGCTACGTCTGGGCTGACATCATCTCTGGTAACTGTCTGACACTCACTGCTACTCTCACCAACCAATGACTTACTGGCAAAGCTTGTTGGCTATAGATCAGAACTAATCTTTCTTCACTTCTATGTTCCTTCTATCCATAACTGCAGCTCTGAATATCCTGGAATTTGCTATCAGCACATTGTGAATTTATAACTTGTATTTCTATAGTGTGGTGAAAGCACGAGCTATTTTGCAGTTGCAGTTCTCAAAATAGAATTGCCAGTCACAAATACCAATTCATTTTCTGTGCTGGTGGTTCACTGATGCGATACCATAAGTGGGTGTGGCAGGTAATGTATGACATAATAATGCAAATCCCCTATTAAAATCTTCACTAATAATGGTGCATTTTGTACAGTTGAATTTGGAGATGATATCACAGGATAGAATCCCACAAGCCAACCTTTATTGTGGGATTCCATCTGATGATGGCTTCTATTGTTACTGCTATATACTTGCCAGATTAGAGTTCATCTCTGATGTCTTCTTGGAGCAGCTATAGAGAAGATGCACCTCCATACACTCATTATCAGATATCCTATCTCACTGTTTCTCTGTTGGAATCTGGGGGTTGTGTTTGGTCCCTGCCCTAGCCCACACACTTGCAGCTGTGGGTTGCTCTTGCCTGCTGCGAGTTGGACAGACACCTGATTTCCCAGCTGGAATGACATTTGTCATATCAATACCTTCATCTCTCTTTTCACTCCTCTGGGCTGCCTGCCACTTATGCTTCGTGGTGCACTTATGTCTGTCCTGGCTGCACCCTCTGTCTGTCCTGTCTGCACCCTCTGTCAATCTTTGCTGCACCCTGTTCTTCCTACACCCTGTTCTTCCTGCACCCTGTTCTTCCTGCACCCTGTTCTTCCTGCACCCTGTTCTTCCTGCACCCTCTGTTTGTTCTGGCTGCACCCTCTGTCTGTCCTTGCTGCACCCTCTGTTTCGGCAACCAAGCTGGTTGATGTCTCTGCATGCCTGTCGGGCACATACCACAACAAACAGAAGCCCAGAGCACCAACAACAGTAAACAAGGGAAGGCAAAAAACTAAAAAATGTTAGACAGACTATATACACCTTTGACACAGACAACCACTTGATATAGCTTGACAGACAAATCGAGGGGGAAAAAAAGGATCTCAACTGTCTGGAATGTGTTCAAGTTTCCTTCCACATCCAGTAACTTTTGTAATCTTCTCAAATATTATTTCATGGTGGAGTTGAAAGTGCATTCTTCACGATGTTTTGGCCCACTGACATGGTGAGCACTGCTTAACCAGGAACATTCGTCTGTCTTCCAGTTCTTCCTGTCCACAGGAGCCATCCACCATGCTCACCTCTGTGGTTACCATGGGCAATGGTAGCAGCTGATGCTTCCACCTTCTGATACCAGCTGACACATGATCTGATTGTAGAGCAACTCTTCGTAGTCCTTGAGAGCCACTCAAAATGGTGGCTATACGCGCACACATGTGTTGAGTGACGTCAATGCACAACATGAGTTGCAAGTATATTGGCTAGTAATTAACAGGCCCTTGGGCGGGATGGATTCCTGATTAGGTTAGCTTCCTCTGTTCCCTCCCTCCCTTACCTCCCGCCCAGGTTGGCCCAGTGAAGCTGCATGTGTGAGAAGGTATGTATGTATGTAGTAGGTGTTGTGTACCACATGTAGTGGTCCATCTCTGCAAGTGTCAGCTGCTATCTCAGTCTCTAACATGTCACCTCTTATGCTGTTATTGTTAATGTGATTAAGGGCACACCATCAGAAGTCACGCTATGTGTTTGATCTCTTCTACAAGAGGAAGGCCATCAGCAGAGGTATGTGGATGGCTATGCCCTGTGGACATATACTATGTTTATATGTGGGGGGGGGGGGGGGGTTATGAGACTGCTGTCATTGGACTCCCTCATATAGTGCATTGTATTTATATGCAGAGCTGTATGAATACTGTTTGAATGAGAATTATGCTGACAAGAACTTGATAGCCAAATGGAAGAAGGTATGTATGTACACTGATCCAGAACACATCTGTATTGGGGGGGGGGGGGGGAGTCCTTCTCCGGTTGACCTGAGCAATGGTTAAAGCTCTGTAACTTTACTCTATCTCTAGTCATGTCACATTACTCTAATTAGGTGTGTGGTCTAGGACACTTGGTTTGAGCCATCCATGGGGTAGGACACTTGGTTTGAGCCATCCATGAGGTAGGACACTTGGTTTGAGCCATCCATGGGGTGTGTGAGTAAGTCAGGAGCCTCACACTCACTGGGCAAGGATATCTGACCTCTCTGCTCCTCCAGTCCACCTGGTCATGACTCTTAGGTGCATGTGTTCTGCCTGTTACTGTAAAGAGTGCATTCCCATCACATACCACTTGGAACATGGTCATAACCTGGACAGTGAACGGAAGCTGGTGCTGCATAATGAGCATGTATACTATATTACGTGTGTGTTGTATGTGGTGTAAGTGTGATGAATTGGTGGTAGACTGTGAGACCAATTATATGACTAGACACTAGTCACTGTTGGCAGAACTGCAGTGATGACATTTCAATGTTTTACTCAAGCTCAGAAAATTACTCATCAGGCTAAAGTGTCTTACATAAAGGGCCAGAGGCTGTGCATGTGTGTGCGCGTGCACGCATCTATCTATGTATCTATCTTGTGGTGTGTGTGTGCATGTCTTTCAGTCTGGCTATGAGAATCTGTGTTGTCTTCGATGCATCCAGCCCAGAGACACCAACTTCCACACCAACTGTGTGTGCCGGGTACCCAAGAGCAAGCTGGAGAGTGTAAGTTATAGGGCTCCTCTTAACGTGTATGTTTATGGTAGGCTGCATGGTCTGGTGTTACCACGGTCACCCTTCCCCCCCTCCCCCCTTCACTCTGCAGGGCAAGATTGTAGAGTGTGTGCACTGTGGGTGCAGAGGTTGTTCCGGCTAACTTCCCCATTGAGATAAATGTCATGATAACTGATAATTGGAGTATATAACACAGCTGCCAAACACGCACACACACACACAAGTGCACTTCATTAATGATCAATCACAAAATGTCTATTCAATATTGTTTTTATAATGATTTAATTGAGTTTGTTGTGGCCCTGTGCTCCCAGCTAGGAGCAAGCTTCCCTCTTCCTCCTCAGATACCGAGACTGCTCTTGAGTGAGGGCTTCACCAGTCTCACAGTTGACCTCTGCCCTGTCTTGTAGTCGTATCCACGTCGCCTTGCAAGCACAGCCAGTAGTGAAGCAGATCACCTGATCATCACTGAAGGCTGGACATGCCGCATGCTCACAAGGATCCTCTCTACATACACCGGAGCACTTTAAAATATCCAGCTCAGCATCTTGGTGACATCTATCCACTAGACTGCCATTGAGAGTGAAGACTGCAATCTCCTGCCCACATTTCTTGTAGACTGTGCACTGTGCACTGGGCTCTGAGGGGCAGGACCTGCTCTGACAAGGGTTCAGAGGGTTCACCTTCAAGCAGTGATTGTCAGTCAAGTTGTAACCTGGGCAACACTTTTTGGCGCTGTACACCACGGTTTTGTTGCGGACAACCCAGGCTCTATTCTCTCTTGCACTGCAACAGTAACAACAAATTAATTATGTCACAAAATGGTCTGTTTGCAATTACTTACTGTGCACATGCGCGCGTGCACACACACACACACACACACAAGCTATAAGGTGTGATGGGTTTTTTTTTACTGTGCTCAACAGTGCTTCTGATGCCTGTATTGCCCTCTCTAGGAGCAGTGAGCATGCCCTACGCCCATTGCTATAGGCCTGTCAGCAATGGCTGTCTAGGGAGACTTGATGATTAGTGTGGAGAGTCATTGGCTGCTGGGTGACTTACTAGGTTTGGTAGACTGTTGTGAAGTTGACCATGGTGAAGCACTCTGCCTCCTCAATGCCATGGGGTCTCAGGGTGAACTGGTAGTCACCTGCACTTGCACTGACCATCTGCAGCAGCAGGAGGCCAAGTACCTGGTTTGCTATCAACAGGAGCAGCTGCTGTTGCATCATTGTCTTCCTCTAGCTTGACAGGTTATTCTGACCTGTCCCCATGGGCTGCTGTATTTATACATGCAGGGCCCCAAGAAGCCAGGGAAGAGGAGCCAGTGTGGAGATAAAAGTGGTAAAGGATATCAACAAACGACCACTACAAAGATCCCCCAGCGGTGTGGGGCTGCAAATGGGTGAACCCAATCATGTGCACCCACAACACATCAGGAGCTAGTGCCCTGTCCTGGCATCCTCTGTTGTGGTGTGTGTGTGTGTGTGTGTGTGTGTGTGTGTGTGTGTGTGTGTGTGTGTGTGTGTGTGTGTGTGTGTGTGTGTGTGTGTGTGTGTGTGTGTGTGTGTGTGTGTGTGTACGCTAGTTCAAACTTTCAACAGTGGCAATGATATATCTCACTGCTGTGGTGTTGGGTGGGAGTGGGACAAACAAGCCTCAGGTGATTCATTTGATTGACAGGTTTAAGTGTGTGTAACCATAACCCTTAACAACATACTGTGCAGGAAAGTAAAGATTCTGTTCTGCATTTTAATAGATGTTCACTTGTAGTTTCATAAACATTTGACTTTATACTTGAATAAATATTGGTTCTGCTTAAAACAATCGTTAGCATTCCTGACTAATGGAGGGGGGGCCCCCCTCAGGTACAGGGCACAGGAGAAGTTTTAATCAAAGTTGTTTTGTTTTTTGAGGGGAGGGGGAAAAGGAATATTTAATGGGTGTGTGTGCTGACTTCATGTGGTGTCTGTGTGCATGCAGCTGCTCTCCAACACTAATGTGACTCACTCAGGCATGTAGGGAACTGTGGCTGGTCATGTCCAGAATCCTGCCAGGAACTCTGCATCATATAGCCTGTGTGTGCGTGTGCGCGCATTGGCACTGCCTGTGTCTCAGTGCAAGGCCTACTATGGTCTTTGCTGCATAGAGCTGGAGCTACACATGACGAGCGTGTCTTCACCACAAGCAGATTAGATGATCTGTCAGTTGTAATTCATCATTCCATCAATGCTTCAATTAGCAGCTGGTGGTTGAGTTGTAAGCCTTAACCCAGTTACTCCACTAATGATGTTGCCTGATCCAATCAAGTTATCTTCAAATCTTTTTCCATGGCAAATCGTGTTTTGGTTGAATGAAAGTGTGTGTATCAAGTCATTAGAGAGCGTGTGTGTGTGCGTTTGTGTGCAGTCTCAGTGTGTGTGTGCATCAAGTCATTAGAGAGCATGTGTGTGTGTGTGTGTGTAGTCTCAGTGTCAACATCCTGTTGTGCCAACTGCAATTGAAGGATGTGCAGGAGCTGCACAGAGCTTCTTGCTCATCATGTGCCCAGCCAGTGTGGGTCTCGCAGGATCTCCACACAGCCTGGCCACACCTGTTGATGTCCACTCAGCCTGGCCACACCCCTTAATACCCTCTGCCTGGCCACACCCCTGGACTGTGTTTAAAAAGGGATGTGGTTCAGAGAAACCTAAACATTTCAAGCACTATCTTCAAAGCAAATGTGTCTGTCATCAGGAAGCACACAGAACAAGCAACAATTGTGTGCTTTCAGGTGATATGATGAATGTCTCCATATGCAGTGGGTTTTTTTTTTAGGTAAGGGGGAGGGGTTTGCTCAACCCCCTTGGAGATTTAAGGACCTAAAGGTCTAAAGTTGAGCTTCAACTTCAAATAATGACAATTCTGAACCACATTCCCATAATAGTGGATTAATGCTCGAAAGGTTGATCTCTTTGTGTGCTTGAAATAGCAAAGTATTGGGAAGGGGTGGTGTGAGGTGTAATGACAGTAGTATGCCTATGTGTTGTAAGAGGGAAGCTGGTTGTCCTACAACTCTAACTCAACTATCAATACTTCAATCAACTATAGAGTGCTTGATACAAATACAATAAGCCTCATAGCATTGTTGAAGCAACAAAAAAAATATTATTTTCTTTTGTTAAAGCGAGGCCGGAATAAACGATGGAGGAAGAAATGGGAGGGGGAGGGAGGGGGGGGGGGGGGGGGGAAGGGAAGGAGGAGGGATAACATATCCTGGTCTACCCTTGCCAGATAAAAGTCACTAGAACAAAGATTCCTTCTTATACTTGCTGTCTGATTAGAATGGAGATTGGCTGTCTATTTGTTTCTGTCTGTCTGTCTGAGGTAAAACTCAGAATCAGTGAACTGAAGAGCTCAAATTTTCAGGGGAGACTGTGGATCACGTGAATAATTTAGGCAGAGTTCCATCTGGTCACACCTACTATGGGCGTCATGCAAAAAAAAAATGGAGACTTTAAAAACAGGGTTGAATTCAAATCTAAGCATGGTCCTTTTTTTTCCTACTTTCTCTTTTTCCCTTTCCTTTCCTTCCCCCTCATTTCTTCCTCCATCGTTTATACCCCTCCTCCCCTTTTCCTTTTCTTTGATTCTTAGCTACTTTGCAGCAGCAGTTATTTCTGAGCTGAACTTGCAGCTATTTTTTTTATTTTTTAGATCTTTTCCCCCTTCATTTCCTATCTGCTAAAGATGCTTCATAAATGGGCAGAAAGAGCAAATTAAAAATAATGGCACTTAATTATATTACAAAGATAACTCTGGCACTTTCATGGACCATTAAAATGAAATTTTTGTAACTTCATTCACTGGATTGAAATTAAATACCCACCTTACTTCATTTATTCACCCATTTGTAGTTATCTATCTATCTATGGGTGTCACAGGTAGAAAACAAAAAAAAAAAAATGGAAATTTAGAACAAGGGGTCAACGAATGACGTGTTCAAACCCACCATGTTTTTTCTTCTCCCCCCCCCCCCCCCCCCCCACCTTTTTTTCCTTCAATTTTCCCTTTATTTTTCTCCTTACCTTCTTTTCTCCCATTCTTTATTCTCCTTCATTTATTCCCCCCACCCCCTCCCCTTCCCCTCTTGTTCTTTAGTTACACTGCAGCAGTAACAGCTATTTCTTAGCTGAACTTGCAGCTATGTTCATTAACCATCTATTAAACAATGTCTCATGAAGCGCAACAAGAGGGAAAATGTCCTCAAACCCTGCTGAGAACTACAGGGTGTCCCAGAGATACCTCTCAACTAACAATGGTTGACCCCCAAAAACCTTATATAGAGTGGTCTGGGGGGGGGGGGGGTTCTGGAAGCTAAAATGGCTCATTTTAATACTGCAACGTCCACTGATTGCCATTTTTGGACAAACCAAGGTCACCAATGGACTCAGCGGTCTCCATAACCATATATCTATCCTGTGGTCTTATGGATGTACACTGGCCAACTGGGACTCCAGGATAGAATGGTCGCTGATAAAAATCACTAGTTGGTAAACCTTCATCATCATCATCATCATCATCATCATCATCATCATCATCATCATCATCATCATCATCATCACTTGGTAGACCTGCAGGCTTTGCCGCAGTTAAAAAGAGCAACTTTAGAAATCATGGCACTTGATTACATTACAAAGATAACTCAGCCACTTCCATAGAATATTGTGTTTATATTGAAATTAAGTACCAGTTGTATTTTACTAGTCTGCTCAAATTTGTGGCACACTCTCTCTGAACTAAAATTGAAGAAACAAGTTATGTGCAAATACCTTTACCTGATGTGTAGTGAGTGCAGCCACCAAAGGTAGGCGGCCTAGAAAGCATTTCCCCCTG
>OZ017783.1:16059474-16210035 GCA_963969325.1 Lycopodina hypogea
GAAAATTAATGATAGGAAATAGAAAAGAAAATCCAAAAAGAAGAGAAAAAAAGAAGAGAAAAAGACTGAATCCATCAGCCTTAACCTATAAGTAAAGTGGACTTCCACTTAGAAAGGGAATATAGGTAAAATATATGTAATGAACAGTCAACCCTGCAAACAATTAACTTGCTTGGTGGTTTTATGATTTTCTAGAGTCCTTGTGCCGATGGTCACTCATAACAAGGTGGATCAAATGTAGGTTGATTACTGAAGTGTAAAAAGTCTTTGAAGGGTACCTTAAAGTGAAATAAAAGTAACATAATAAAATAAAAAACCAAGAAATAGGCCTTTAGGGATAATATAAAATTTAAGAAATAAAATAAAATGGAACATAACAAAAAAATTAGATACTTTGAAGATATGTGGCTTTCTCTCACATTTGAAGCAATAGTGCTTCAAATCTAGACCATGCCCTGAGTGCCCCCCCCCCCCCCTTAATTTTGTTATATTTTATCTCATTTCTTTTAATTATCCTCACACTATTTAATGGTGTTCTTTTATTTTTTTTACTATCTTTATCTGTCCTCTTTTTAGTAGTTCCCCCATTCGTTTTGTCAAAAAAATTTAGTTTATTTATTTAAATTATCTTTCTGGGGATTAGTATTTTTTTCCTTCTAACTTCCTGTTTCTAATTCAGTTTTGCCTGATTTTTTCCAACCTGAGAGGCTAATTTACACCTGACCCCCTTCACCTCCTCCCCCACCTCTTCCTAAAATAGCTGCTTTTTGGAATGTTTTTTTTTTTCTTCTTGGGAAATTTGGTGAGGGATTAAACCCAAGACTCTGGAAAACATAACATACCAGTCAACCCCAGGATATCTGATGATCTACCAAAGCAGCTTAGTGTTGGGAGCACCAGGTTAAAATATTCTGGGAATCTGGCTGGAGTGTGGCAACTTCTGCCTGACTACTCTCATGAAGAATCACCTCTGAGAATAAAGGACCTGAGTGGGTTAGGACATTACCTTATTAAGCAAATATACCAAAAGCATATCAAGCTCACTCATGCATTCTAAAGCAGTCACAATGCTTTTAAAGTCACTTGCTATTCATTTTTTTTTGTTTCAACTAATCACAAACATTGAATCTCAAAACCAATGTGTTCTGTCGTTTTTCTTGTTTTTTTTTTTTTTTCTTCCCCTTTTAGCATCACTTCCTGGTTTTTTCCTTTGTTTGTTTGTTTTTTTTTCAATTTTTCACCCCCCCCCCCCCCCCCCCCCTTCTGAAAATCCTGTATCCACCCCTGCATCCCACCTTTTTGAACCACAGGAGGGCAGCAGATGTGCTAGTGGTTGGTTGTTATGACGCTGTGACCAGCTAGAAGTGGTCCATTAATAATTGCTAATACTTTCTCTGTTTGGCTACATGAGCGAGTTCAGCCATTTCCTTGGTGGAATAGCTAACTGGAGAGTCCATTATAGACACACTGGTGAACTTGGCAGCAAGCCCTTTTTAGCTCTTCATCTCAATCATGTAATCTGCCCCATCACTTTTATGTTCACTTTCATGATTCAAGTAAGTATAAATATTTTAGACTGCAATACTACATACAAATTAGAATAAGATGAATTAAAGTGAAGTGTCTAGTATTGATGGGAAGGTGTTAGAGGAAGTACTGGGCACACTATTAATCTCAGTCTAGCATTGATGGGAAGGTGTTAGAGGAAGTACTGGGCACACTATTAATCTCAGTCTAGTGTTGATGGGAAGGTGTTAGAGGAATACTGGGCACACTATTAATCTCAGTCTAGTGTTGATGGGAAGGTGTTAGATGAAGTACTGGGCACACTATTGAAAACATTAGGTTAGCATTTGCTTTATTCTTTTCTCTCTTTTCTTCTTACCATCATGCACACATGGAGTTATATAAAATCACAGAAATTTGCTATTATCATATTTTGTTTTAAAAATTGGCATAACAATAAGATTAAAAAAACAACAACTATAGATAAGCTATTGAAATGCAAACAACTATCTTTTCAGAGTTTTCTTCCCTTCCTGCATGTGCGCTGGTTACTGTAGTTACGAGAGAGTTGAAGTGCTGCACTTCATGTCAGGGGATCCCATCTTGAGGACGAGGTCCTCTCCCTGTGATGACAAATTGCACGGACCTGAAGAATAACATCCACACCGTGTTCCAGACCACAGCGCAGAACAGGAAGTCACACAGGAAGAAAGGCACAACGGGCCAGAGGACAAAGCCACAGGAGAGGGCCATCAGGAACTGCACCAGCTGAGCGCACACCCTCCACCCCAGAGTGGCCACACCTTGCTTCCACGTGGCGTAGTTGAGGGTGTTGATGTGGGAGAGGACGAGGGCTAGCTCACGCTGCGACCTCCACACACAGTGCACCAATATGGCCGGGCAGAGCCAGAGGTGAGAGTATAAGTGGTGGAGTGCACAGATACCCACCAGGTAGTGTGGCACCAGCAGCACCCCCACACCATAGAGTAGCAGCTGCACACCACTCGGCTCCTGCAACACAAACAAACACACACACACACACAGCAGTTGAAGCATCACATGCACACATGTTATTGGAATTGTGCCTGGCACAGCATCAGAGGTCAACCTTTTCCCCTCTACACAAACTCAGCTCACCACTTTATCCAGAGCTGACAAGGAATTCACACACTTAGCAATAATTTATGTAGCGATGGAACTCCTAATAACTCTATATAATACATTATATATTAATATGGCACTTCGACATTACAGCTTTATTCCAGCAGATAAATTGATATCATTATATCAACTGACCACCAATCAATTGAGTAGCTACAATTGAGTTCTACAAGTATTATAAACACTGGCTGGCTGGCTGGCTGGCTGGCTGATCAACGAACCTCATTGCTGGCTGTGGGAGCAGCTTCCTCCACCTCGTCCAGGTGTTTGCTGATGGTGCACTGCCACATTGGCAAGAAGACATCGTAATACTCGAACATATACGCATAGAGGAACGTCACCCGTGGCCACAGCTTGTACAGGAAGGCAATGAGGACCACCTGCTTCCTGTGAGCTGCCTGGGGAGAAAACAACAACAAGGGGACTGAACACTCAGTCAGGTGGCAGTGTGATGACACACACTACTACTACTACTACTTGTTCCAGTGCCACAAGCATGTGGGGAGGGACTGAGCAAAGTAAGGTGCATGTACCATGAACTCTTCGAAGTTCCTGGGGGCACTGTGGTCCTCTTGCTGCAGCTGATGGACAGCAAGCAACAGGGACTGCACATGGAACTTGGTGTGGACTCCAATGGCCTCCAGAGCTCTCTCATCTAGCAGCAGGAGCTGCGGGCCTGTGATTTTCTGAAGATATGCACAATCACCAAATACGTTTAAAATCAACAACAATGCAATTCACAGTAAAATAAGACCACACCTCTTTTAGGAAAGCCTGTGATACGTTGTGTGTAGCCCAGTTCCCCAAGCCCCCGACCCAAGCCATGACATCATCGTTATTCCAACGTGACACAGGCTTACGCATAAATTCTCCACTAGCACTTGATAACGTTAATAGGACCACTGCTGCCACCTGTATATACACATATAATGTCTCTACAATACACATGGATGCAGGCCCACTGCTGCCACCTATTTATGCACATATAATATCTCTATAATACGCATGGATGCAGGCCCACTGCTGCCACCTGTATATGCACATATAATGTCTCTACAATACACATGGATGCAGGTCCACTGCTGCCACCTGTATATACACATATAATGTCTCTACAATACACATGGATGCAGGCCCACTGCTGCCACCTGTTTATGCACATATAATATCTCTATAATACGCATGGATGCAGGCCCACTGCTGCCACCTGTTTATGCATATATAATATCTCTATAATACGCATGGATGCAGGCCCACTGCTGCCACCTGTATATACACATATAATGTCTCTACAATACACATGGATGCAGGCCCACTGCTGCCACCTGTATATACACATATAATGTCTCTACAATACACATGGATGCAGGCCCACTGCTGCCACCTGTATATACACATATAATATCTCTATAATACGCATGGATGCAGGCCCACTGCTGCCACCTGTATATACACATATAATGTCTCTACAATACACATGGATGCAGGCCCACTGCTGCCACCTGTATATACACATATAATATCTCTATAATACGCATGGATGCAGGCCCACTGCTGCCACCTGTATATACACATATAATATCTCTATAATACGCATGGATGCAGGCCCACTGCTGCCACCTGTATATACACATATAATATCTCTATACTACGCATGGATGCAGGCCCACTGCTGCCACCTGTATATACACATATAATATCTCTATACTACGCATGGATGCAGGCCCACTGCTGCCACCTGTATATGCACATATGATATCACTATAGCATGGCTACTATCATTTCTCACAAAGTTTATGAACCATTAACAGAAATTTCAATCACTGTATCCTGTGAGAGATATCTGTCAGAATCGAATCCTTTCTTATCACGTATCTGCTTGTTTCCATGGATTAAAGTGTTGCCATAGACTATAGGTGTTGCCATGGACTATAGGTGTTGCCATGGACTATAGGTATTGTCATGGATTATGGGTGTTGCCATGGACTATAGATGTTACCATGGACTATAGGTATTGCCATGGACTATAGGTATTGCCATGGACTATAGGTGTTACCATGGACTATAGGTATTGCCATGGACTATAGGTATTGCCATGGAGCACTATCATGGTGACACTGTGTTACATGCCTAGTGTGGAGCACTATCATGGTGACACTGTGTTACATGCCTAGTGTGGAGCACTCTATCATGGTGACACCGTGTTACATGAGAGTGTGCCTGTGTCTGCATGTTCACTCACCAGGATCATCAGCATTCCACACAGAAACAGTACCAGAAAGATACACCAGCGTGCTGGAACACGTCGGAGGAGCACTCCAGGTGGGCTTGGTGGCCTTCTAAGATTACTCTTGGCAGAGTTATATTGGGCAAGCATGAAGGCATCTGCATCGCTATGGCAACTTTGGTGCAACTCCACCAACTTCCCATGATTCCTCTCAATAATGTTTCTGTAATGAGAGAAAATTAAAAAAAACACAGTTGACATCACTCTCATACACATGCATGTGCCTACAAGACCACTTACTGGTTGCTATAGCTACAGAGTCCATGTTATAGGCAGAGCAGGAAATAGGTTTTAGGTATTGCAACATCTGACTGTGTTTGGATGGTCAAATGAACAGGTTGAAAGTGAGGAGGGACCCAGACAGTCCCAGAGGATGCCCTGTTTAGGGGAACATAGGTGTGGATGTAAGAGGATAACCTCCAGTGAATCCAGGTGGACACAGCAACAAACACAGAAATACTAGGGGAGAATGACGGAGGTGTGGAATAGGAGTCATGGCAACAGGAAAAAAAACACTATGCACAGCATGTTGCCTGTTGTACTTTTATAGCCAGCTACAAGCCACATGTATAACCCACAACCAGCTACAAGCCACCCCACAGCCAGTTACAAGCCACATGTACACCCCACAGCCAGTTAAAAGCCACATGTACAACCCACAACCAGCTACAAGCCACATGTACACCCCACAACCAGCTACAAGCCACATGTACACCCCACAGCCAGTTACAAGCCACATGTACACCACACAGCCAGCTACAAGACACTTGTATACCCCACAGCCAGCTACAAGCCACATATACAAGCCACATGTACAACCCACAGCCAGCTACAACCCACATGCATACCCCACAACCAGCTACAAGCCACATGTAGGACCCACAGCCAACCACAGGCCACATTTACACCTAACAGCCAGCTACATGCCACAGGGCCAACAAACCTGCTCTTAACCTTCCATTTTTAGTAAGAGCCACAGGAATGGCAAAAACCATTTATTCTTACTCACATCTCCACTTACTCTTTTTTTGGGGGGGGGGGGGGGGATTTCCCACCCTGTACTCGTACTCTTCCCTGCACCACTGGGAGGGAGAACATGTGTATGCACATGTTATGACTACATGTAATTGAACACAGGTGACAGACAATCTGACTTTAGCTGTTATCAATTCCACTCTTGCTGCAGAGGTTGGAGAGGCATCATTATACAATCTCTGATTGAAATTTAAGTTTATCTTCTAATAAAAGTATTATCTGTTAAACTTTGAATTTACTTTTTACATTTGAATGTGTAAACTTTTGACACTGATCAATTATATTATCTCCCTTAATAGTGGGCGTGGCACTCACTGACCATGTTCTAGTGTGGAACTACAGAGAGAAACTTTAAACAGTGAAACAGTTTCTTTGTGTGGTTGCTGGATGACAAGCAAAGCAGATATATATCTTATACTAATAGAGCTAGTGGTGTTTATATATTTATTTATATGTGTATGATAACCTGCCCAATGGCTGCAAGGATCCTGTTGCAAATTGGCAGATATTATATTCAGGTAAGCTAAAGCAACCTCAGCTATATCCCGTTTGTCCACACCTCATTGTTCAAGTGTATTAACTGAAAGAAGCCCAAAAAAGGCTCTTCCTTGTCTGCCATTTTATTTCCATCAAAGGGAATGCATAGCCTTTCAAACACTACCACATGAAAGAGACGTTAATGCATTTTAACATGGCCCGCCAAGTTAACAGGAAAAAAAACTATCAGCAATTCAAAGAAAAAATTGATGAACTCTGAAGAAGTGTTCCATGGAATACTACCACTGAGACTGCTGCTTCTCGACAGCTGCTAAAGGTACAGAATTCTGTGCTCCCACTAACCATATTCCCACTCCCCCCAACCTCCACTCACCACTATTCCTGTGAAACAAAATTAATTTCTTGCACAACTAAAATAATGACTATCAAGAATTTCCCAGGAGGTTCAGTGTTGAAAAAAAGAAAATTAGTGTGCCAAATAACTTATTGCTAAAAGAGCCACAGACATAGTATTAAAATAATTTTTTAAAAACCAACAAAGACCACATAAATAAACATACATACCCAAGAAGAATTATTCAAACAATAAATTTTTAGAAAAAAATGTCTCAGAGCAAACAAAACTTACTATAGAAAGGGAAAAAAATCCAGATGCCTAAATTCACAGCAGCTTAAATGGTTTCTTCTGCACAGACATGCAAGACATGCCCACCTACTACACATGTCCTCCCATAACACATATTCTCATGAAAGACATGACGACCACCACTAACACATGTCTTCCAGTAATATATGCCCTCCTGCATATCATATCATCTTATGAAACCTGTCCTCTTATTGGACATGCCTTCCAGTAAGACATATCCTACTTTACTGCATGTGTTTGAACAATACATGTCCACTCATATTACATGTACTCCTGCAAGACAAGTCCACCTGTAAGACATGCCCTCATGTAATACATGGCTTCCTATAGGACATACCCTCCAGTTAAACCTGTCCTCATATAAGAGGTGTCCCCCTGTACAACAAATCATCCTGCAAGATATGCCCTCTTGTAAAACATGTACCCCAGTAAGACATCTCAAACAGCAAAACATGCCCTCCTATAATACATAACCTCAAGTAAAACATGACCTCCAGTAAAACCTGTCTTTCAGTAAAACACAATATATTGTAAGATATGCCATCCTGAAGACATGCACTACACCAATACATGACCTCCCGTAAGACATTTCCTACAACAAAGCATGACCTCCCTCAAGACATATGCTATCATAATATGTCATCCTGAAAGGCATATAATCCAGAAAATCATGTACTCCCATAAGGTATATTCTTTCTTAAGACAATTTTGTGACCACAGCCCACCGAAGGTGGGCCTAGCAAGCAATGCGGCTGAAGGCCGCAATTGCGTGCTAGTATATAATATATATATATATATATATACACATATATATATACACACACATGGGAGGCAGGGAATTGTATATAGCTGAAGTTTTGAAAAGATAAATACTACCAGATGCTAATGAAGTATAAAAGTCTAGTTCACAAGGTCAAAGTGTATGCCCCCTCCTCCTCCACATAATTAAATAATTGTGATGACCACATGAAGATCAGTAAAGCTTATGTTTTGTCAAAGATTGGATAAATATAACAGAGCCAGAGCCAATAGTGAGGTGTGTGTGTGTGTGTGTGTGTGTGTGTGTGTGTGTGTGTGTGTGTGTGTGTGTGTGTGTGTGTGTGTGTGTGCATGCGCGCGCGTGAGTTTTGAGTGTGTGTGTGAGAAAGAGTGTGCGCGTGAGAAAGAGTGTGTGTGTGTGATAAAGAGAGTGTGTGTGAGAGAAAGAGAGAGTATGTGTGTGTGTGTGAGAAAGAGAGTGTGTGTGTGTGTGTGTGTGTGTGTGTGTGTGTGTGTGTGTGTGTGTGTGTGTGTGTGTGTGTGGGTTTACGATGGACCACTTCCAGAATGAGGAGTTGTCTGTCTGTCTGTACGTATATTCGCTATCTTCTCCCAGATGTTTACGCCTACCAAGCTTAAATTTTAAGGGGGTGATGGGGGTTCCCCTTGGGTATTTCAAGGTGAGTTATGTGAAGATAGGAGTAAAACCCTGCCTATAGGGCTTTTCCCCCTGGGATAGTTTAAGGTAAGTTATGTGAAGGTAGGAATAAAATTCCACCTATGGGGCTTTTTTCCCTTTGAAATATGCTCAGTGGAGGAGGCTCATTCCCTACATGAGTAACCACCATAGCACCACATAGCACCACATAGCACCACATAGCACCACATAGCACCACATAGCACCACATAGCACCACATAGCACCACATAGCACCACATAGCACCACATAGCACCACATAGCACCACATAGCACCACATAGCACAATCTATACTATAGAGTATGAATAGTCTGTTTGGCCATGCATCCTCCAATCACACATGAGCGGTTGAAGTTAGACCATGAACCATGAACCCATGTATATTTAGAATGAGTGTCACCAGAAGAATGTTTAAACATGCCTACATGCCCCTTTTTGTATTCAAAAAAAGCCAAAAATGGTACTTTTGCTTAAAAACTGAATGGAGCTACATTCTTAAAACTTGGCATGCATACACAATTTGACTCTGCGAAAAACATGGGGTGGGTGGGTCCCATCTGGCCACACCTCGTCCTCTCTGTGTGCAAAACTAAAATGCCAAAAATGTAACTTCTCTTTCCATGAGCCATGTAGGCCAAGCATCTGGTATGTGACAAGGAACAAACATACCAACAAAAGAAATCTCGAATTATAGTACGATATTTTTGTTGTCTAAGTTGGTAGGATGGGTACTTTTCTAGTCTTACCATATTTTACGATTTACCTGTCTGCCTGCCTGCCTGCCTCCCTGCCTGTCTTTTTATACGTATATTTGCTATCTCCTCCCAGATGTCGGGATCAATCGTCCTGGAATTTTCAGAGGTTGCTCACAGGACCACTGGATCCATTTGGGGAGAATGTGGTTAATGCTAAGGCATAGGTCCATTAAATAAACTTTCCTATTCATGATTAATGGCCAAGCTGTAAAATTGATCACATTCAAAAGAAAACTTCTAGAGGAAATTGTGGTGCATTATAATATTTCGCAAGTGAAGTCAGCAATTAATCTTTTCTGTTCAATATGGTAAGGATGGAATAAGTGAAGGGTATTTCTATAGTAACAATAATATGCATACAAAGTAATATGACCCAAACTAACTAGGGCAATGTAGGACCTGCAAGGCAACTAAACATGTCCTCCCACAGCAGACATTCTCATGGAAAACAAGACCACAACACAACATGCCTTCTAGCAATACATGTTCACCTGCATAACATGCCATTCTATAAAACCTGACCTCATGCTGGACATGCCTTTCATGTAAAAGTAAACAAGTAAAACATGTCATCCAGTAACAAAGGTCTTCCAGTAAAACAGAACATGCCATCTGCAAGACATGCACACCTACTAAACATGTCCTCCCACAACAGATATTTTCATGAAAAACAGACCACATCTACCACATGCCTTCCAGCAATACATGTCCACCTGCATAACATGCCATCCTATAACCTGACCTCATGCTGATGTGCCTACCAGTAAGATATTTCTACTTTAAAACACGTATTTCTAAAATACATGCTCACTCATACTACATGCTCTCCAGCTGGATATGTCCACCTGCAAGACTTGCCCTCATGTAATACATGACTTCTTCTAATACATACCCTCCAGTAAAACCTATCCTCATAAAGGTGTCCTCCTATGATGAATTATCCAGTAAAATATGCCCTCCTGTAAAACATGTGTTCCAGTGAAACAACTTGAACTGTAAGACATGCCCTCCCATAATACATACCCTTAAGTAAAACATGTCATCCAGTAAGAAATGTCTTCCAGTATAACAGAATATATAGTAAGATATACCATCATAAAGACATGCACTCCACCAACACATGACTTTGCACAAGAAATTTCCTCCTACAAAGCATGACCTCCTTAAGACATATGCTATCATAAGACATGTCATTCTGAAAGACATGTACTCCCACAAGGCATGTCAATCCTTAAGACAATTTTGTGACCACAGCCGACCGAAGGTGGGTCTAGCAAGCAATGCGGCCGAAGGCCGCAATTGTGTGCTAGTCTTATTAAAGAATATCGCGACTGCTATGGGGACAGAGAGAGGCCTTTCCTTCAGAAATATAATTCATTCTTTGGGCAGCAATTAGATTACTCTGGATGAATCGGCCTCACTTACTAACTGCTCCCTTTTACAAATGCACTCACAACCTCATGATGACCATTACCACATCTATTATTAGACTTGATACAAGTGCAATGAGGCATCGGGTCAACATAAAGGCTGGGATTAGTGCCCCAGGGCCACGTATGGTATGGTAAGGCAATTGCTGTTGATAGATCTAATGCATCCATTGAGAATGTGAGCATGTTATTGGGTCCATTCGTCCTAACAGTAGCTCTCTCTTTCCCTTATTGCCAAGTGGTGCACACCATCTATACTTTGCCTGATGCATGCCATCATGGCCCTAACTTGCCTCAGCTGAATGTTGACCCCAGGATAGCTTCCCCAGGGCTGTCTGCAGACAGGGCAGTGTAGATTAGCTGGGGAGGGCAAGGTCTTGTTCTTCCATATGGATGCCAAGCACAGCTGACAGAAGCTGTGTCCACAGTGCAAAGTGCAAGGGTCCACTAACACCTCAGCGCACACCACACAGGAGATGTCATCTCTGACAGCTGCTGACTCCTCTTCCACTTGTGAAGTGGCACGTGAAGTTTGGTGTGTGATATTTTGGATCACTCGGGTGGGAACCACATCCAGGTCTACCTCCTCATCACTCTCAGCCTTAGCGGGATAACTGGACTCATTATATTCAGCTAAGTCACTCTCCTCTCTTCCTTTCCCTGGAATAGTTCTTACTGATAGCACTCCCTTGTTGGCTTCAGTCATTTTCCCATTTCGTTCCCACCTTAGCTGTGCTAGCGTCCCTCCCTGAGTATATCGGCTGGGGTCCTGAAGTGAAACTTTGGGAAATGAACTGGTTAATGGTCGACCATTGCAGCCAACCTAAACAATGGGATACCTTTTTTCTTTGCACAAGTCAATATCGAAGTGGTACCCCCGGAGTAATCACAGCGCTACTCGGCCAAATATCAAAGTAATCTTGTTAAAAAGTTTCCAGTTGACAAATTAAAAACTTTGACCCTTGGACGTATCTTCGATTCCGCTCCCTTAACTCACCCCTAGCTACAAGTTGAAAAAACTTCATTCAGCTGGTAGTCCCACCTGATCTGAGGTTTGGCAGTTGGAGCGCCGCAGACACTCGCCCACGCCACCTGCGGCGGAGCTGGGGACTGAAGTGTACTGACCCACGCCACCTGCGGCGGACCTGGGGACTGAAGTGTAGTGACCCACGCCGACCCATTCCAACTCAACCTTTGACCCCTTAGGACTTATCATGAGACTGTCTACACTACATGGCAATAGATATAGCTCAGTAGAACAGCAAATCAGGTCACTGACAATTGGAATTGTTCCAAATTGCATTTGAAGGTGTGGGACCTGGGGTACCTCTGTCAGATAGAAAAATAAACAAGGAAAGGCACAACATTAGGAGAAATATTATTAGAGGTCATACAAATATTTTCTAATGCATGCAACACAATGCAATTCCCTTTTTTAGAACCCCACCACACATCCCCCCCCCACTTTTGAAAACCCTTGATCTGCCCCCTGCAGTGATAAATATAAGACTTGATCAAGATTCCATGGATATCTCTGTGAGTACGAAACTTTCAAGAAAATATTTTGGCCAGCTAAATTCAAACCTTGCCTCAAGAAAAATGTAACTTGGCATGCATACACAACTTGCATCTAGCCCTAATAATTCCTAGCTCTCTCTTGGCCAAATCTCAACCTATAGGCATGTCCATGCATGTTACTGTCTGCTAGACAATCAGTGACATGATTATAGCAAGCAAAGCTGCAATTAGTCTCTGGAAAACTTTATTTAATTTAATGTGATGGCCTATTGGAATTTATTATGTTTAATTAATCACAGTACGATCCATGTTAAAATGTTTCAGTTAACAAACCCAATCTTGCAATTAAAAAATCCCTCGCAATAAATATTTAAATAGGAATGGCCTAACCTAGTCAGGCACTCAAGGATCATGCTTGTAAAGTTTCATCAAAATCTGTTTGGCTATCCAGTAGTGTACACACACACAGAGAATTTCCTGTTTATATATACCAGTGCACCCGTTGCATTTCATTGTATTGCTCCAAAAAGCAAGATTTGCTCGTTTTTCATGGTGTCATACAGTGGCAGTGTCACCCTGGGATTTCCTCCTTCCCCCCCCCCCCCCCAGAATTGTCAAGAAAAATGTTGACATCATATGGCTTTATGAGTAACTAATGACTATAGTTAGCTGCTTTTTTTTTCCCCTCTAAAAATGACTAATTTGTTCGAAGTCCACTGATTTAAGATCAGGTCTTTCTACTTTGAATCTCATTAGTTTAGCGAGGCTAATGTCCCTGGTCCTTTTTCTCAGTTGAGTCTTAAGGACCTCTCTAGTTGCAATTACAACTGAATAAGCAAGCAAAATATTGAGAAGCTTGATAGGGATGAGTGTGGCTTGTTAGCAACTTAGTGCAAACCTTCAAACCATACAAGTTGTCTGAAGAAAAAAAAATTTTTTTTTGAAGTAGCATTGAATCAATGTTATTATATATTTTGGTTTGTAAGCATGTTTGTATGTATGTGTGTCTAGGCATAACAGCCAACCCCTTGGACCAAAAGGAACGGAAAATTCAGGGTTAGCACCCAGTACACTGGGGATGGTTTTAAGCCCCAAAAAATTTGGATGCCACTATCCCCGGTGGGGAGAAAAAGGAACTCAATTTGACCTAGAAGACTCTAACTAATAATCAATTTTATGAGACTGTTAATTAACTAGAGCCTTCCAGGGGGAATATACCTCCAAAAAGCCTACAAGAAGAACAGTCCAGCAATGGTTAAGACATAGGTCTATTAAGTGGGGAATTCCTGGTTCAAATCCAGGACTGTGCTTTTTCTTTCTCCCCCACCCCCTTCCTTCTTTTACTTCTATCCTTCAATCCTTTATTCGTGCCCTCCCCCCCTTTTCCTTTCCTTCTATCCCCCATGTTTTCCCTTCTATCCCCTTATGTTTTTCCTTCATTTGTTTACTGTTCATTGTTACTATGCCAACTAGTACATAACCAATAACCCAATAGAGTTCCAAATTTATGAATATGATTGTTGGCAGTCTACCTCTCAGCATCACACCATGCCTCCAAAAAATACTGACCTTTCTGAAAAATCAAAGGGAATGCTAGTTGCATGCCTACTTATAAGCTGCTTTTATTTCAATGAAGTGCAAGGTCTAGAAATGGTGTTTTGAGTGGCTTCTATAGTGTTTTATGCTGAGATTAGCACAGGTACGCTGCTAGTTCATTATAATAAAAGGAGTTTTGAAATTATGGATGTAGTCATGACAAAATATATCTCTCTTCCCCCCCCCCCCAACCCAAGAAAATTCCTCTATAACACCCTGCTTTTACTCTTATGTTTGTTGATGTTTGTTATTTTTTTGGACCAATTGAACCAACTTGACTAATACTTCCTGTGATTATAACACTTCTGGTAACATGGAGACCACATGCCAAATTTCAACCTTATTGGTTCATGGTAGTGAAAGAACTTCCTGTCTGTGGGTGTGGCTACCATCACTCTCTGTTGTTGATATGAAGCATTGTTTTTGTGGGAAGGGCTTAGCAACTACTTGCTTGATGAAGATTTTACCTTGTGCTTTGAACAAGATGATGTGGTAGAGGTCTGGTCCATCATCAAGTGCATAATCAGAATAGGTATGAAACTGTTTATCCTGGAGGTCCAGTGAAATCCTCCCAATTATCTCGATGGTTTCTCCTGACTTACGTCACAGTTATAAGTGCCCAAAGACTTAGCAAGGCAAGTACTCCAAGTGCCCCAGCCTTTATAAGCACATTAAATTAAAAATGAAGAAGATCACTTCCAGGCTGCCTCCTTGGCAGCTAAGACACATTACAAGGATAACCTGATCTCAGAATTTGTTTCAAAGAGGAGTTCAAATATATGTAGCTATGTGAGCCACATCAGGAAGGGAGTTACCACTCCTAGTACAGTACACTGGAGTTGGTTACTGCAACTTCTGAGGAAGATCAAGCAAACCTATTTAATGGATACTTCCACTCGGTATTTATGCACAGTTCGTATGTTATACCATCTTCCATGGGAAAACCAGAAAGAACCACTATCATACAATCCATCCAGATCTCAGAGTCAGATGTCTTCACAGCTCTGTCATCACTAGATGCCTCCAAGGCTATGGGTTTACTTGGAATTGGCCCAAATGTCCTTAAGTCATGTGACTTGGCACTCTGTGTCCCACTGCAACATCTCTTCCAACTATGTCTGGAAAAGCACACCATTCCTACTGAATGGCGAGTCCATGCCATCACTCCAGTCCACAAGTCGGGGGACTGTGCATCTATTAAGAACTACAGGCCAATTGCCCTCCTGAGCTCCACATCTGAAGTGCTGGAATGCCTGGTCTGTGACAGGTGTGTGGAGTTCCTGGTGGGTCCGATGTCACCTGCCCAGTTTGGCTTCTTGAGGGGAAGGTCAACAGTCCAATATCTACTGCTTTTCTTCAGAAAGATTAACAAGTCTGTTGACTCCATTTCACAAATAGGTATCGTTTACCTTGATCTATCCAAAGCATTTGACAATGTTCCTCACAATGAATTGCTCCTTAAGCTAAACAACATGGGTGTGTGTGTGGGGATCTGTGGCTCTGGTTCAAGGGCTATCTGACCAAGAAACAACAGTATAGTCTCTCAAATCTTCTGCCTGCCATCTCTAGAGTGCCTCAAGGCATCATCCTTGGTCCACTGATGTTTCTTGTATACATTAATGACCTACCACTGGCCCTCCAAAAAGCCACAATGTATCTGTTTGCTGATGATGCTAAGTGTTTATATCATGTAAGGAAGATGGAAGACTGTGATCAACTCCAATTGGATCTGAACTGGTTGAGTGACTCAGGCTTTCCAACCTCCAACAAAATTTATGAGGGAGATTATGTGGTGGTTTGTTGTTTCCATATATATTTTTTGAACTAAAATTTTATGTTATACAACAATATAGTACAACTTCATGGTGAAGCACATTTCCTGTATGACATTGTAATTCTTTCTATACTTGTTTTTATTATTCGTTTTCAGGTCCATGGCTAAAGGAAAGGCAAATTCCAAAGAATTGACATTAAAGTTTTGAATAAAACTTAATTATTTGAAAATGCTGTATCAATTTTTGTTATAATAATTACTTTATTTTTTTTATTATAATTGTCAGAAATTTTTTAAATTGTTTATTATTATTTTACTTGAGGGTATGTATTATAGGAGGGCATGTTTTGCTGTTTGAGATGCTGTACTGAGGTACATGTTTTACAGGAGGGCATATCTTACAGGATGATTTGTTGTACAGGGGACACCTTATATGAGAACAGGTTTAACTGGAGGGTATATCCTATAGGAAACCATATATTACATGAGGGCATGTCTTACAGGTGGACTTGTCTTGCAGTAATATATGTGGTATGAGTGGTCATGTATTGTTCAATCACATTATGTAAAGTAGGGTATGTCTCACTGGAAGGCATGTCTGACATGAGGTCAGGTTTTATAGGATGACATGATATGCATGTGGGCATGTATTACTTGAAGACATGTGTTAGTGGTGGCCATGTCTTTCATGAGAGTATGTGTTATTGGAGGACATGTGTAGTAGGTGGGTATGTCTTGCAGGTCTGTGCAGAAGCAACCATTTAGGCTGTTGTGAGTTCAGGCATCTCGTTTTTTTTTCTTCCTACAGTAACATTTTGTTTGCTCTCAGACATGCTTTCCAAGAATTTACTGGTTAAATAGTTCTTGGGTATGTAGGTTTATTTTTGTGGTCTTCTTAGTTGACTTTTTTTTTTTTTCTTTTATTTTTTTGATAAGCCAATCGGCTTCATGTATGCTTGACAAACATATCCCCTCAACTATGGTGTGTATGCACCAGCTTTAAAATTTGTAGTTGGAATGTGTCAGACAATGATGATGGGAGGTTTAGCTGGCACCATATACCAATAAGATTTGTTTGTAATGTTGAGTAGAATAATTTTCATTTTAATACTATGTCTGTGGCTCTTTTAGCAATAAGCTCTTTTGGCATGCTAATTTTACTCTCAACACTGATCTTCCTGTTAAATTCTTGATGGTCATTATTTTGGTTGTTCAGGGAATTAATTTTGTTTGACAGGAATAGTGGTGAGTGGAAGTTTTTTTTTGGGGGGGGGGGGGGGGAGGAGGGGGAAGGTGGTTAGTGGGAGCACAGAATTCTGTACCTTCAGAGGCTGTCAAGAAGCAGCATTCCCTTGCAGCAATAGGATTTCATGAGACACTACTTCCGAGTTCATCAATTTTTTCTTTAAATTACTGATAGGTTTTTTATCTGGTCAACTTGGCAGGCCATTTTGAAATGATTAACATCTCTTTCATGTGGTAGCAATGTGAAAGGCTATACATTCCCTTTGATGGAAATAAAATGGTGGTCGTGGAAGAGCCTTTTTTGTTACTATATTTGAACAATGGGGTTTGGACAAAGGAGACATAGCTGAGGTTACTTTTGCTTACCTGAATATCATATCTGCCAATTTTCAACAGGATCCTTACAGACATTTTGCAGTTTCTTGTAAAGATATAAACAAATAAATAAATATATAAACACCACTAGCTCTATTAGTATAAGATTTAGATTAGTTGCCCAGGAGTGGGGGAGGTGTAAAATGATTAAAAAATATTGAAAATATAGTTAATACAGAAAGCCCCAGATTGCAACAAAGAAGCAAGGGCAGATCTTGCAATTATTAAAAGTGGGGGGGGGGGGGGGGGGGGGGGGTGGTGTGGCCATGACTTTAACCACTCTGTACAAATTATGACCACAGCCCCCACATAGTAGCCATTGCACCAGCACCCAAAATTTATATCATCAGAATATCATTATTAAAATAATCAACACCAACACTTCAAAACATACAATTATATCATATATCATTTGTCAAACAAATAAACATGAAAAAGTCTTCTTGGATCGGCTTGAACAAATGCCTGATAAACTTCATCCAAATGCATCATCCAACTCTGACTGAAGTGGTGTTCCTTCTATGTTATTCCAGAAGCTTCTTGATGAAGGAAATCCCCACAGTGCATGGCAATGTCAGATATATCTGAGGTCTTTATTCTTCTCAGAAGAGAAAATCACCTTTCTGCCTCAGCACTTGAAATACATAGTATGCAAGCAATTATTAGGAGACAGTGAATGTTTGGGAATCAATCCTTATCACAAGCACCAAGAGCTAGGAGTATAGCATCAATTTCACTATAAAGTATATACATATGGATAAAAATAAAAGAATAATAATAGTGAAAGTGTAATCAATAAGTTACTATTTTGTCTGCAACACTTTTTGTCCCAAAATCTAGCGGTTCAGTTGTGACTACCTGCTACTCCAGCTCACGATGTAGTGCCCTAGTTTTATCATACCAGCCAGTGCTACGGGTGCGCACAGGCGGTGAAGGTTGAGGTTCTTCGCTTGTCCACTATCTACAAAGAACAGTTTTGGTTACGCATAGGAGTTGACTAATTGAAAACTTTTCACCTTTCGAGAAATCTTTCTGCGCGGCCCACTTAAAGGTCAAAGTTTTTAACGGGGCAATAACGGGACTCCTTTTTTGTCTCTTGCGTAGCCAGATAAGCGGTAGGTGTGTGGTCCGTTTCCTTTGACGACAGAAGCTGGGAGTTAACGCCCAATTTTGTTCATTTTCTGTAGGTGGGTTTGAAGTGCCTTAAGGGTTGGTCTCACTTGTCCTGATTTGCTGACTTCTTTTTTTTTGTTGCTTCCTTTCAGCACTGCATTAAGAACCTTTTATTCTGGAGGGAGAATTGTCCAGTGAACTTATCAGATACTCCCAGAAGGATGGCCTGTGGTGGTCTGGGTAATGGTGGACTGAAGGAACTGGAGAAGGAGATTACTTGTTCCATCTGCAAAGGCCACTACACCAAGCCCAAAGTTCTTCCTTGCCTTCATTACTTCTGTAAACAATGCATTAGAAATCTAGCCCTCAGGAGAGGCATATGCAAGCCATTCTCTTGCCCAGAGTGCCGCCAAGAAGCCACCCTCCCTGATGGTAATGCAGAGAAACTCCCAACGGCTTTCTTTGTCAATCGCTTCAAAGAAATGTATGCAAAGCAGGAAAGTGCTCTTTTAGAAGAGCTAAAGTGTGAGATATGTACCACCTCTGAAGTCAGAGCTGAAGCTTTTTGCAAGCAGTGTGACAAGTTTGTGTGTGATGTATGTATCCAGTTACATCCAAGGATGAAAGCCGTTTTTGATGGCCATGAAATTGTTTCTCTGGGGGAAGTTCTGAAAGTTAGAGCTAAATATCTTCTCACCAAAACATCTTTTTATGAGAATTCCCCTGTCAAAATGTGCGAGGTGCATCAGGAAGTGATCAAGCTCTTCTGCTTTGATTGCAACCAAGAAATATGTCGTGATTGCACAATCAAGGACCATAGGGACCACAATTTTGAGTTTAACCATGTGGTTGCCACAAATCAGAGGAAAGAACTTTTGGAGAGCTTGAAACCTCTTAGAGAAAGAGAAGTTGCTCTTTCTTGTGCTTTGGAGGAGGTACAAACCATGAAGCAAGAGTTGCAGGCCCAGGGAGAATTGGTGGCCAGCGATATTGAGGCTTCTTTCGATGAGCTGAAAGTGATCTTGAATAGGTACAAGGAGCAACTGTTAGCGGAGGCAATGACAATGCAGGGCAAAGATGATGCAGAAGCGAAGATAATTTCTGCTGATGACCTGAACCAGCTCTGCCAAAGCAAAGCTAAGATAATCCAACTCCCTGTCAGTCTTGTTATCAACGGAGTAACCAGCAGCAATGCTGAGGTCAACAAGGAATCTGAAGTTCGCTTGTTTACCACTAAACTGTGTAACAATAGGCCAACCAGATGTGCTGTACAGGTGGTTTGCTGTGTGAAGTCTTTGTATGATGGATCTCTCGTCGAATGTAAGACAGAAGAACTTGGAGCTGGTGAGTATCGAATTCAGTACACACCCACTATCCGTGGACGACATGAGCTTATAGTATTAGTTGATGGCTGCCAAGTGGCAGGTAATCCCTACTCCATTTTTGTTTCCATCCCTCCTGCTCAACTAGGAGAGTCCGTCCATGTTTGGTCTGGTTTAGTGAAGCCTAGGGGCATTGCGGTGAACTCGCGAGGAGAAGTCATTGTCACACAATATGATGGAAATGTTGTAGTGTTGGATAGAGAGGGAAAACAGGTAAAAAATATCAATCGCTCAGAACAACGGTTTCAACATTTAGGAAGTATTGCTGTCGATAGTGAAGACAACTGCTATTTAGTTGATCCAGACATGACTGATATGATTTTCAAATTGAACGAAAGCTTCAGTATGGTTGAAGGGCATAGAGTTAATCAAGAAAAAGGCCCGGGACATAGTGATGTTGCGGTAGTTAGAGGTGAAGTGATGGTTGTTGAGCGTGGCAATGAAGGTAAGATTGTGGTGTATGACAGAGAGCTTAGCTATGTGAGGGAGATGGTGGGAAGTAATGGAAGCAGATTGTGCGGTCTATTTCCTGACAGCCATGGGAATCTCTTTGTCAGTGTTCCTGAGAAATCGAGTATTCAAGTTTTTAGTTGTGAGGGTGAGTTTCAACGCTCCTTTGGCAATGATGAGAATGGTGGGGAGTGGTTGAAGTCTCCAGGATGTCTGTGGGTGGCTGGGCAGTACCTTTATGTTGCGGATGTTGGATTAGAGAAGATTGTGGTATTCACCACTGAAGGTGACTATGTGGCTTCATTTGGCACAGGAAACTTTGATTCTGTTTGTGTTGGTCGGGATGGGTTTGTGTATGCTTGCAGCAGTGCATGTAACAAGATCTTTGTATTTTGATTTGCCTATCTCTTATTATGTGGCGTAATTTATCCTGTGCAGTGCAGATATTTATTATTGATGTTTTGGTCAAAAAAACCAACTAAGAAACACCTAGAACTGTAGTTTCTAAATTCAGAATATACTGAAAGTTGCTCAATAAAGTGAAAGCTGATATGCAGATGAATGGAAATGGATTGAATATCACTTAATAAGTATTCAATTGCATTGTTGTGTCATGCTCTCTTTTTTTTTTTTTTTTTTTTTTTTTTTTTTTTTTTGATGTAAACAAAAACAATCAGAACATGTCATACTGCTCATCAGGTGGTATGAATAATTGTGAATCAATCAATGATCATGACCATAGTATTATCTGGTCTCCACTTCTGAAATGGTTATGGGGGGAGTTACATTCAATAACAAAATTGTAGCGTTGATGAGTGGGAAAATTTCATTCTTCATCACACCCCCAACCGAGTAATAGGAGCAGATTGCGTGGTCGCCCCGGGGGTTGTGCCCACGTGACAACCGCAGCGGGAGGAGCTTGTGTTCCCAATGAGAGGAGCTGAGCTGGTTAGGCAAAGACGCCACGCAATTCTGCGGCGCTGGTTTAGTGTGGGTTGTTTCATACACTAGTGTGCTATGGCGGAGGATAAAGAGGGAAGAGTTTCCTTTAATTCCGTTGAGGAGGAATTGGAATACTGGAAAGAGAAGGCTATGGAGTACCGCACAAAGTAGGTTATGGCGCAGAAAATTCTGAGATGGTGTTTATTTCTGGGCCAGCCTAACTTAGTCTTGTTCATTATTACATGAAATAGGGCTCTTTTCATGGTATAGTATTTTTAACCAAATTATATTAGCTTATGACCATCCCTGCTGTGTGATGTGTGTGTATGCTTGCCTGCCTCTCTACCTGCCTACCTGCCTGGTGCATTTGTAGCTAGAAGAATTAATGTGGTGAAAGTTGTGAAATATCACAAAAAGTGATATATTCACTTCAGTGCTATTAAACATGTGAAAGAGGAACCTCTTTTCTGATTACCATGGGTCATTTGCTTAATGTAGTTTCTGTATGCAACTGCTAATATCTGACAGAAGCACTGGTAGAACATAGTATGTGTGACAGTTCTTCCATGTGTTAATCTATGCTGGGGCACAAAGAGCTAGGCTGTTAGAAATATTATAATCTGCAGCTGTGGCTGGGATATTTGTGTGTATGAGAGAATGAGAGCCCACTCTGTCATGATTCATAGGGATGGTCATTTCCAGTGAATACATATACGCATTATATATATTAGCGAAAAACCCTCCCGTGTTTTTTGGCCCACCTTTGATGGGCAGTAGTCACAAAAGTGTCTGCTTTGAAGACATATTGTAGACATTTAAAACAAAAGTGAACATGTGATTAGGTCGAAGTTTTAAAAATTTTTTTTTTATTTTTATTTATTTATTTATTTTTATGGAAGTACCTTTTTCGACATTTTTAGCCTTACACACAGAGAAGAAGATGTGTGGCCATATCAGACCCACCCCATGTTATTCGCAAAGTCAAGTTGAGTCTGCAGGCTGAAGTTTTAGGCCTGTAGTTCCATTACTTTTTCTGGCAAATGTACCATTTTGACTTTTTTTAATACATAAATGGGTGTGGCCATATAAATATGCTTATGACGTTCTCCTGGTGACACTGATTTTAAATATATATGGGTTTGTGGGTCTAACTTCAAGCATGAATCACGGACAGACAGACAGACAGACAGACAGACAGACAGACAGACAGACAGACAGACAGACAGACAGACAGACAGACAGACAGACAGACAGACAGACTATTTGCACTCTATATATATATATATATATATATAGTGTATGTATGTATACATTATAGAGATATTCCACCGAACTATCTCCCCTCCCCTCCCCCCCCCCCCCCCCCAACTGAGGGCTCACTTTGCTTGTTAATGTTCAACAACTAAGTATGGTCTGACAACCAATAGTTGTTTTGTTTTATTATTTCAATTCAATGTTACATTACATCTGCTTGAATGCTGTTTGCTCCATCGTCCACCCAACTCGTTTTTTAAATCTATTTTCTACCAAATACTCCAGAGCCAATTCATTGCAACAGCAACCTCCCTGGTGATGTATCTTGTAGGCCATACCCCCAAGTGTGTGTAGTCTTTAGCTGTTGTTGCTGATGGTTGTGCGGACCTCCCTCACTGGTATGGAGAAGGGGGGAACCCGGAGCCATGAAGTTGTACCTGAAGACTCTTTGTGAAGTTCTTTTTGTCAGTAGATTTTCTTTTGATGCAAATTGTCTTTGCATGGTGAGAATATCATTGCACAGGAGAACGAAGGAAGAACGATCATAACATAATGATGCCTAAACTACAGCAGAAGTAGTATAGCAAACAGCAAGGTTTTTTTTCTTCTGTGACCAGTCTTAATAAAGTTTAACCTCTTCTTGCAGAGCTAGCTGTTTAGTTGCTGTTTTTTGAAAACTTGAAAACACAAGTACTTGAATTTGGTGTACTACTGTGAGGTGGGTGAGTGTATTACTGTGTGAGGTGGGTGAGTGTACTACTGTGTGAGGTGGGTGAGTGTACTACTGTGTGAGGTGGGTTAGTGTACTACTGTGTGAGGTGGGTGAGTGTACTACTGTGTGAGGTGGGTGAGTGTACTACTGTGTGAGGTGGGTGAGTGTACTACTGTGTGAGGTGGGTGAGTGTACTACTGTGTGAGGTGGGTGAGTGTACTACTGTGTGAGGTGGGTTAGTGTACTACTGTGTGAGGTGGGTGAGTGTACTACTGTGTGAGGTGGGTGAGTGTACTACTGTGTGAGGTGGGTGAGTGTACTACTGTGTGAGGTGGGTGAGTGTACTACTGTGTGAGGTGGGTGAGTGTACTACTGTGTGAGGTGGGTTAGTGTACTACTGTGTGAGGTGGGTGAGTGTACTACTGTGTGAGGTGGGTGAGTGTACTACTGTGTGAGGTGGGTGAGTGTACTACTGTGTGAGGTGGGTGAGTGTATTACTGTGTGAGGTGGGTGAGTGTATTACTGTGTGAGGTGGGTGAGTGTATTACTGTGTGAGGTGGGTGAGTGTACTACTGTGTGAGGTGGGTGAGTGTACTACTGTGTGAGGTGGGTTAGTGTACTACTGTGTGAGGTGGGTGAGTGTACTACTGTGTGAGGTGGGTGAGTGTACTACTGTGTGAGGTGGGTGAGTGTACTACTGTGTGAGGTGGGTGAGTGTACTACTGTGTGAGGTGGGTGAGTGTACTACTGTGTGAGGTGGGTGAGTGTACTACTGTGTGAGGTGGGTGAGTGTACTACTGTGTGAGGTGGGTGAGTGTACTACTGTGTGAGGTGGGTGAGTGTACTACTGTGTGAGGTGGGTGAGTGTACTACTGTGTGAGGTGGGTGAGTGTACTACTGTGTGAGGTGGGTGAGTGTACTACTGTGTGAGGTGGGTGAGTGTACTACTGTGTGAGGTGGGTGAGTGTACTACTGTGTGAGGTGGGAGGTGGGTGAGTGTACTACTGTGTGAGGTGGGTGAGTGTACTATTGTGTGAGGTGGATGAGTGTACATATGAAGCGAGTGAATTGGTGAATGTGAAGGTCAGAGCACCGAATGGTTTTACCCTCAAAACCAAACAAGTATAACATAATTACTCTAGATTCAATTAGCCTTGGGGTGGTGTTTGTGGCTACTGGCTAGGCCTGGTGTCTGACATTCTCTACAGCTTGCAGCCAGTGTCAGTGTACATACATTAGTAACTAGTACTAACACTGACTGCAAGCAATAGAATTTCATCAGGAGGAAAAACGCTAAGCAGTTTTCTACTTTTCATTTTAAAGGGTGATGCCATTCTGCAGCTTATCATATGTGAAAGGAGATATACTAAGTGTATTGATAATCTGACTTAGCTAACACAAACACTTCACCACATATTCACTTTTTTACACACTAACTTTATTTAATATTCACATGCTTAATTTCTTCACTGGCTTTAGACACTGTCAAGTCTAGTTGATGTGAATGGTCTTAGTTTAGGAGTTAGTGGTGATGCAAAATGCCCCCCCCCCCTCCCCAATCTGAACGTGTCCATGATCCTACATGATTGTTAGAGTTGATTAAGTGACTAATTGTGGTGATCTCCTGTCTCTTGGTGTTATTGTACAGTGCAACTGTGGTAGATTGGCTGGAAGAAAGCTTTCATTTTTCTACTGTATATAAAAGTGCATAACTAGAAATATTTGTGATAGAAACAAACGATCAAAAGTCAATGGTCAGTTAAGGGTTTCTCAAAATGGCTGGTTCCCTTGAGTGGGTGTGTTCATTGAGTTGCTGAATTTTGAATGACTGCATCCCTCCAATGGGTATTTTTTGAGTAGATGCATTCCTTGAATGGTTATGTCCTTTAAGCCCTGTCCACACTAGAAACAGGTTTGTACCTCTCTCCAGCAACACCCGGTTTCAAATGTTTTCTTGTGTCCACACTGGCATAGTGCTGAACCTGCTCCACACACCTGCTTGGGCTGAAAAATTGCCTGGGCTGATTAATTTGTTTGACTCTTACCTCGTATGAAAACGACATATTTTATTTTCTCGTGTGCTACTTTGTTCTGTCTTTTTTCCTCTGTTATGTCATCACACAAACAGAGGATACAGAGGGGGGGGGGGGGGATCTGTTAGTAGCTAAACTCCTAATAGCAAACATCAATAATAGAGCCACAGGAATGTTAAATAGACCTGAGCCGCTTGAAGCCTACCCTTCTGATATGGACTGGCCTTAAATGTGTTCAGATCTGCAATTTGTAGAATTCCTTGAATGTGTGATGCTCTTAAATTCATGCATTGCTTATGGAAATGGATCCCTTGAATTGTGCATTGCTCATGTATTGGATCCCTTCATTTCCACATTCCTAAAGGAAGTGGATCCCTTGAATTAGTGTGTCCCTAAAGCACTAATGAGAGAGTCATGCTAGAATTCACGAAATTTATGCTACTCAATCCTGGCGTCCCTTTGAATAAGAGTTCATTCTATTTTAAGGTTGGGTGTTGTCATATTGAGTTCAATGCAACATTCTATTAGATCCTAAGTAGCCATGGATCGCTTGTATTGGTGTGTCCCTACTATAGGTGGATCCCTTTAATTGGAGTGCATCTCTAATAGAGATGGATCCCTCTAATTGAAGTGCATCATTAATTGGTGGATCCCTAATGCATGTGGAACCCTTTAATTTGTGTACCCCTACCTAGGAGGTGGATCCCTTGAATTGGTGAGTCGTGTGTGTTTGTGTGTGTGTAAGGGTAAATGAAAACAGCAACAGACAGAACACTTCATTAATGGATTGTAAGATCATCTTTTATCAAAATAATAGTTTAATGAATTAATGGTTCCAGGCTGTGGATAGAGCCAATGCTATTACAATTTGCTCATAATATATTCATGAAAGCCCATTCTTTGCTTGGATGCATAAAGTTGTACTATAGTACATCTTTATTTTAACACTGGAAAGGCTTCCTGTTGTAAAATTCATCCCTGTGGGTAAGAACAAATTGGAAGCACAGCAGCAAAGTGGTACCATAAAAGAAACAAATTTGGTGTTTTATCCTGCCGACACTGAAACATTTAGCTGCAGTTAATGAGTGTTTAAATCATCAGGGTGACTCGGAGCTCTCTGTGTAGATGGCTAATGTTCAGATGCCTGAACTTTGACCAGCAGAGTTGTTAAGAGTTACCCCACCAGCAGTGATGTCAAGGACTAGGACTGTGGCAGGAACTGAATAAGATGCAAATTGGTTGACAGAAATCTTTAATGAAGTTGCTTAATATTTTGCTGCCAAGGGGAATTCCCAAAGGTAAATTACCTGAGAGCAAGCAAGCACCCCAGGACAAACACCCAAAGACAAATATCTGGAGACAAATACCCAAAGATAAGTATCTGAATGCAAACACCCTGGGGAGGGAGAAACACCCAAGGGCACGTTCACTGGATCTTTAGTTCTACTGCCCAAATTGCTTTTGCTTGATGCACTGTTTGATGTCAGCAAGTATGAGTGAGTGGAATGCCTGGAATGTTCCTACTCGTAGTCCTGTCAGGTCCAGTCCAGACAGGGGTGCCCAGGCATATCTAAGTTAGATGTTCACTTGCATCCCCAGAGTGGAGTGTACATGGAGCAGCCTTGTAAAGTGATACCTGTTAATGAAGGCAAATCTTTGTGGCATTCACTGCCACCCACACACCCACACAACAGCTGCTAGATCACATGGGTCCTTTTGATCTCTAGCTTCTCCTCTCATAAGCAATCAACCACCTCTTTTTGTTGCAATTATGAGTTGAAGTAGAGGATCTTACATTTCATGTGTTGCTTAGTCATTTCTACTGCAGTGCATTAATGTGTGGATCTCTCTGGTGGCAGTACGACCTGTCAAAATATATTGGTCACTTGTCTTGCAAACGTAGAGGATCTTAAACAGGTTAAAATAATGCATTAATCATTGCTTGCCAAGACTAGTTCACTTGTAAAGTGAACCAGTTTTGACAACCAATGATTAAGGTACTGTAGGAGATGAAACTTTATGAAGGCACTGGTGATGTCAACAGAGATGGTCTATGTCTGTTGCATAACAGCCTTTTGGTGGCTAATTAGCTGAGAGTTTTCAACTCCCAGTCTTAATCCTTGGGTGTGGTCTAATAAATATTTGATTTCTCTATATTGGATTGCCCTTGAAATGAAACATCATTTAGTTTTTTAGCAGTGTGAGTTGCTATATCCCATTAATGGAATACACTACAGTCAGAAAAAGCCTGGATAGGTGAAGCCTTAGTGGAGGGAAATCAAAGGTGGAGGGGAAGCCTGAATAAACCAGAAGGAAGCCTAAATGGAGGAAGCTTGAGGAGGGAGGATGTAGGTCATCATGAACATAGTGTGGTGAAATATTTGAATTCTCTGCTAGTGTTTTCCTATTATAGCTGTGAGTGTGTGTTGTCCTTGAAAGGCCTGGCTCAGTAGGAGGGCACTAATTGAAGTGTGAGCCAGCTTGTGACTTTCCAATAGCTTAGGTGCTGTCAGCTGACTCCTGGCCAATCTGATTGATCATTCAAACCTCTCTTGTTCATGGATGCGAGTCTTTGCTAGGGGATGGTGATGAAGGAGATCAGCTATCTACAGCTTGCTGGAGCCACAGGATGTCCAGCCACTGCCTTTGCTTCAGAGAGGCTGTAGCAGCTAATGCTTCTCCATCCACTGATGTCAGGGTTCCCCAAATTAATCACTTCACGCTGCTATCAAGTCTGTGACTTTGTGAAATGTTGTAGGATGTACTGGGTTTGTCATGGTGAACCTAGCTTGGTCCTGTGTGAAAGGATTCACCAAGATGGGCTCTTGCTTGCCGGAGTGGTGCCGGCAACTAACATCCTATGCATTAAGTTACTTAACACTTCACTCGATTTTAATAGGTTCCTTTTAGTCTGTTTTTAAGCATCCAATTTGCTTGCGGTCGGGTGAATAGTAGTGGTAATTAATTTGTTTTTGTTTTTGTTGTTGAAAATTTAAATTTTTGATTGGGTGTGAAGGTGTTGATTGCCTGGTATGCCAAGTGTGTTTGTTGCGTGAGTTAGTCAGTTCATCTGCTTCATTCAGCTAATCAATCTAGTTTAGTGAGTCAGTCTCAGTGAGTGAGTATTTGGTTAATTATTTCCTTTGCTAGTTGGTCCTGCTGGTCCTTGTGCATTAAAACAGACGAGTCATCGTCATCCATGTTCCCTCACATACCAAACTATGACCTTCTTCCTTAAGACAATGGCCACACCATCTGGTGCTTGCCCATGAATGAATGCCAGCACTGCGTGAGGGCCAGCAATGTGCAGCATTGCTACAAGGCATTGAGTGCTGCTATTATGTTGGTAACAGGTGCATGCCTTGAGACATGACATCTGACCACTGAGAGACTGTGTGTTTCCAAACAAATTACGTGGTTGACTCATGAGTGGGCGTGACAGAGAGGGCACCTAATTGAAGTACTGCACCATCATCACTTCCACACTGAGATCACTGTGATTGAAGTCACCCCAACACCACAACTCTTCCCACAGAGCACTCTCCCACAGGGAACCATCCCACTGGGTAATGACTTCACATAGGGAACCATGGAGCACCAATATCATTAAGGAAACTGTTCCTATCTTATTTATTAATGTGCTTGTCTGTCTGTCCATCTGCCACTTGCTTGCTATTGCTCAGTTCTTCCTCTCCAGATATCTTAGTTTTGAATATAACCTTCCTGGACTTTTTTGTGAAGTTCCGCTGCTCACAAGAACAGTAATCCGCACCTAGATTTTTTAGAAATATTTAGCTTACAATGTGACATATGGATGGACGAACATATTGATATATAAGATGGATACCAAAAGAGCAGCAGCAGGGTCTGAAGCAGAGAATAAGGGATGCAGCAACTGAAATTATGGGGTGGCAAGGCAAATCATGGGGAGAGTTTGAGGCAGCAAAAATTGTTCAGAAAAAAAGATAGAGAGCTAATAACAGCATAGGCATTGGCTGAACTTATAGCTTTTAATGAACTTTTTAATCAATATGGTTTTGGACAACTACTTGAAAGCAAAGAGCTGGGTGGGTTGAGTATGAAAAGGCAGTATCCTAATAATTGTGAGCAGTCTTTTCCAATGACAATCAAGTTACCACTCTGAACTATTAAGAATGAAATTTTAAATTAACTCTGTCAAGAGAGTAATTGGGTCTATAATAATTTCTCTTTTTCTTCATAGAAGTTAAAAATCATGTCCCCTCTCCATGTCAAAGAAGAAGTTAAAGAGGGTTAGAAAGGCCCTACTCTCCTCTAACATCATTGGTACGGCTCCCTCATGACAGACGCACAAAGCATTATATATCTAACAGTGAAAATGAACTTTTGAATGATCCTACACTAAAGTGTTTTTTTTTAAATTTTTTTATTTTTTAAATCTGCCAATAAAACTCTAATATAATTCTTATTGTATGAGTTATGTATACAAGTTCAATCTATATTATTCCAGTAGAAAATGAATATTTGGACTGAAAGACAACCTTGAAACTCTTCTAATGCCTACTATACTGAAGTAGGGCAAAGCCTCACAATAATCCCTACAAATACATTACAATTCCATAGGGTTCTGGTTGCCTAGCCCTAGCATGCACACACGCACTTCCTGTATGAGTGTGTGAATCTTAAAGTGAATGTTGCTAGTGCTTTAACTTGCTCCACACCTTACCTAAAGCTGTGTCTGTGTCTGTTCCATGTAGCCTTGATGAGGTGCGTGGTGAGTTCGATGACTTCCAGGATAGCAGTCGAGAGCTTGAGGCTGAGCTGGAGGCACAACTGGAGCAGGCTGAGTCCACCAACAAAGACCTCCGCTCACACATTCAAAGACTAGAGGAAGAAAATGAATCCGTAAAGGTCAGTTTCAAACCTTGATAGTCACTAAACTCATTGCTATGTTGTTATTGTGCTTACCTGTTGCTATACTGATTTCTTTCAGACTGCCTTAAATAAGTTTTTATTCGTGCTTGATCTTCATAACTCTCTTAGTGTTTTGTTGTTGTTGTTTTTTGGCCTGTAATGGAAAACCTCAAGTGAATAGGCTAAACACTTTCCATCTCCCTCATCATTCAGGATTAAACACTGATGATCAACTCCTTTCAAATGTGGAGATATTTGTTTGTGTGTTCATGTTTGTGTTAGTTTTGTGAATGCATGTGTTCAGTATATCACAGTAGATAAAACTTATATATAGAAATCCTCCCCCCCCCCCCCCCCCCCCAAACAAGAAGAAGAAGAGACTGAATGGAGCCTGACTGACTGACCACATGCAACTGTCCCAGACCATGGAGATGTTATCTTGTTTTAGTTGTCAAGGAGTGAATCTGCATACTTTTGTCTCTCTAGTTGAACGCTGGTCCTTACACAGTCATGTAGAGAAAATGGATTTTTACTTAGTAATTTGTTACTTGTAACATTAAGTATCTTTCTTCGCAAGGATGACATCAATTGAAAGCCAATTTATGGCAACAGCTGCACTGTAGTGGAGCGACCCCATGATGGGGTGGAGGGGACTGACTAAAAATAATATGAGGGAGTGGCTATAATAAGAGGGAGTAGCTACAATTAATAAGAGGGAGTGGCTACTTTACTGCATGTTCACTTGCTTCTTGTGTTTCCTATCCAACAATGTGACATTGCTGTAGATGTCATCTGTCTTGGATTGGATCTGTGTTAGTGGAAGTCACTCACATTTGTAGGCAGGAATCTTTATTTTCTAACCTCACAGAGAGATAAGCAACGTAATGGAATAAGTTTATATTGATGTATTGCTGAAATGGTCTGAAGTGGTGCTTTCATCCAGTCTGAACTGAACTATTCCTGCTCAGTGTTTCCTGGAGAACATTGCAGTTTATTTTCCATGAGTATTGAAGATGCTGGTCTAATAGTGACTCAAGCTCACAATTTATTTATTTATTCTTGTCATTGTTCATTGTGAATTTCTTTGAAGAAATGCTATCGTCTCCAGTTTTTATTAAATATCAGTCAGGATTGCAGGAATGTCATCAAGGGTCAAATAGTGTCACTTGATAGCCGTCTTGTTTATATCAAAACTTGTTTGTGCTGATGTCTTTTAGCTTTCAATAATTAATGATTTTTTCCTAATGTTTGTAAACAATCTATTGCTCACTGTGGGTGGCCCAACATTCCAATATCAGTCACAAGGAGGAACTTGACTGGAAACTGAATTCTTGAGAGTGCCACATGGTGGTCAGGAACCATGCTGGTGAGTGGATTGATGGCAGTCTCCCCCAGGGTTGTAGAGCTGTGCACTGGACTGGGTGAATGGGATGGGTGGGTGGGTGGGTTTGGAGCAGCACTGGTAGACTCTGCTGATGGATGCCATATCCCAGGTGAGGTGCACCAAGAGCAAAGCATAACCATGCATCTTGGTTGCTAAGTCACACCCTTCTAAATAGAAGCACAGTTTCTTACTGGCCAGCAAGTGGGGAACCTGGTGATGGATGAGAGTAAAAAGATCAGATCCAGATTGCTACCAATGACAAGTTTGTCGACAAAAAATATTGATCATTCCTGTCTTTGTGTTTGAAACTTTGCAATTGTCTGTTGTGTTTCATATTGATGGCGTGTTCTGGCAACAAGACCAACTGTGGTGGTGCTGTGCACTGCTGAGTTCCCATTGTGGTTGAAGGACTTAACATTGCCAAACTACACAATAAGTTATAATGAAGGAACATATTAACACCATTAGCGCCAGTCACTCACAACACGTGCACACACACACACACACACACACACACACACACACACACACACACACACACACACACACACAAAATTCTTTAGTTGCCATCACACAGTCACATGCACCTGACACACTTAGGGTGCCTGCGCACTAATCAGGCACTATAAGACTCCTGGAGCCAGGCTAGGAACTTGCAAAAGGACTGACCAAGACTCTCAGCTTATAGGTGTGGGCACCTGAAGTCCCACCTGAATCCTTAGCTGATGGACAAGCCATGGCCAGTGAATTTGTACCCCAGAAAATTTCAGGTCCCCATCACAGCTGGGTGGACTGGTGTAGGAAGAATACATTGAATGACAGTTTCCTGTCAGTGCTGAGGTTTGAACTAATGACCATGGGGTTGTTAGTCCAAGAGCATAACTACTCAGCCACGCACACTTTGCCAAATAGCGCGCGCGCGCGCGCGCACACACACACACACACACACACACACACACACACACACACACACACACACACACACACTTGCGAAATAGTTCATTTGTTGTAACAATGGATGGGCTAATACTGCAGCAATGAAATTATCTCTACTTCAGTACAAAGAATCCTCGTAGGTACCTTCAATGTCTTGATGGAGAAGGAAAACAACAAGAGTCGGCGAAGAATGAAGAAAAGGAGAGAAGTCCATCTGTCTGTGAGCTGGAGTTCGCTGGAATGCAGGGAAACGCCTTTTTCAGGGCGCTTAGCAAGGTACCTGCAACCAGCGGTGCTCCAGCTGAACATTGAAAGGGCACCTGCCAGCAAGATTGGCGTGGTTGAGTGCCTGGCCCAAAAGACCAAGGCCCTCATCATCCTCCTCCAGCAGATCCATTGCACCTATGTCAATAAGCTAGTAATTCCAACCTTTGTACTAGCTGGGTCAATCCCAAGCAAGAAGTATAGTTTAGCTGCATTTGTCCATGAGAACCTGTCCTAGACGGTTTTTCTCCTGAAGTATCTGAGTTGAATGACTGTGTATGGATATTACTAGCCTGAACATCATCAGTATCTACAAACCTCCATCCTTGTGCCTCTTGACAATGTCCCCCGATGTTCCCTTCCCCATGTGTGTATGCTGATAATTTTAACTGCCAGCATGTGCAGTGGGGACACAGTGGGGACACAGTGGGGACACAGTGGGGATACAGAGCCAATGCATCCAGCAGAGAGTATTTAGTTGAGCGAGCAGCAAATAATAACTTAATGCTGCTCCACAACTCAAAGGGTGCAGCCAGTTTCACCTCCAGCTGCTGGAACACTGTAACCAATCCAGACCTGGTCTTTGCTAGTGTCTGACCAGACAACAGGTGCCCTGACAGATGTGTGCTTGAGAAGTTCCCTCGGTATCAACATCGACCCTTGCTCATCACTGCTGCAAAGCTCGTGGCCCCACTACCAAGTGAGCCGGTGAAGTGATGAAACTTCCACAAGGCTGACTGGAATCACTACAGCCTCCTCACCAACGAAGCCACACAGAGCTTAGCATCTTATACCGCCAATGTTGAGGAGGCTTATCAGGACTTTTGCAGTGCCCTTATCAAAGCAGCCAAAAGATCCATCTCACGCGGTCGCAGAAACAACTACATACCATGTTGGGATAAGGAGTGTGAGAGTCTTTATCACACCTTCCTGGACGCCCCCAACGGGGAGAAGTCTAGCAGTGCAGCCACAGCACTGCTGTCCCATCTTGACCAGCGAAGATGTGAACAATGGAATGAAGCCATCGATTGCATTGACTCCAGCCGCTTAGCATGGAGTACCTTCAATAGGCTGACAGGTAGGTCAAAACACACCTCCTGCAAATGTTCTGTTTTGGGATCTTCCTTGTGAGAGTCTGCGACTCGTGGCCTCAGAGGTGTCCGACCTCTGGAGGGTCTCAACACCAGACGATCAAAATCTCTCCGATGATTTCACTGTGAAAGAGCTAACGTCTGCCTTCCAACACCTGAATCCTGTGAAAGCCCCTGGTACAGATTCCACCTGCCCAGTATAAATACTCCATGCTAGCACTGAAATATGAAGTCCTGATTGTGTGAATTCTACTCTTCCTGCTTACGCAATCTCTTGATCCCCAAGATCTGGAGAAGAGCACAAGTTGTCGCAACCTTAATCCACATAGCCCCCAGAGGATCCGAAGAGCTATTGACCCATCTCTTTGCTGTGTATCCCGTTCAAGATCCTCGAGCGTCTCATCTACGCCCGTGTCGAGTCAACCATTGACCTGCTTTTTCCTAGGGGGCAAGCTGATTTCTGACATGGAAGATCAACCATGAATCAAGTCACTTTGCTGACTCAGAACATCGATGAAAGCTTTTTGGCGAGAAAGAAGGCCGGCGCTGTGTTTGCTGATTTCACAGCAGCCTATGATACTGTATGGCACTGCTGCCTCACCTGCAAGCTTCTGCATCTGCTGCCAGACAGGCACATAGTCAAAATGTTCATGGAGCTTGTCACAAACCACAGCTTCACCCTTACCACCAGGAGCGGAACACACAGAAGGTTACAATGCCTCAAAAATGGCGTTCCACAGGGATCAGTCTTGGCCCCCTTCTATATACCATCTACACCTACGGCCTGCCGACATAGTCTCACAGAAATATGCTTGTGCAGATGATCTTGCTTTCATGCATTCTGCTAGAGACTGGCAGGCCGTCGAAGGGGCTCTTAGCCAAAACCTTGCGACACTAGCAGCATACCTCCAGACTTGGCGGCTGAAACTCAGTTCGTCAAAAACGGTGTCATCTGCCTTCCAAACAACAGGACGCAGGTTGTAAGTTCGATGTCACACTTGACAGAAAATGCCTGTCCTTCACCCAGACCCCAACACACCTGGGCGTGAAACTGGACAGGTCGCTTACGTACCACTAATACCTTGAGTCACTGCGTGGAAAACACTTCACATGTAGTCTTTATGAGGCGGCTTGTTGGATCAGGATGAGGTGCCAGTGCAGCTGTTCTTCGAACTTTTTGGCCTTTGTGTACTCAATAGCAAAGTATTGTGCACCTGTCTGGTGTCTCAGTGTACACACCCACATCATCGAAACAGCAATTAATGACGCACTCTGCATAGTGACTGGATGCCTCCGTCCCACACCATTGGACAACCTTCCCATTCTTGCAGGCATTCAACCTGCTGAGCTTTGCCGATGGCAGGCCATGCTATCTCTCAGCAAGATAGCAGTGCAGGGTTGTGAGGGCAGAATTTTTCTATTTTAATTTTATTCACGACCTGAAGTGGTCTTGTCTTGAGTGGTGTGATATGTGTGCGTGTGTGGCAGGCAGGCAGCCAATGGTCCTGTGAATTAGAGCATGTGTTCTCCCATGGCTGTTGTCTGTGCAGAGCAAGTCAGACCTGCAGAAGAGTGAGACCTATGCCAGTGTGACCACCCTGGAGGAGGAGAGGGCAGAGCTGGTGGCCCTGAAGGAGACGCTGCAAAAGTATGTACGCCAACTGGAGCAGTCCAATGATGACCTGGAGAGAGGCAAGAGGTCAGAGCAACTGCTAACTGTGCCCCCAGCCACCCACACTGTTGCTCATAGTAATGTTGTTGCTTCTGTTGCAGAGTCATCATGTCCTCCTTGGAGGACTTTGAAACAAAGCTGAACCTTGTAAGTGCATATTTATGTGTAGAGCATGTGCATGCCAGTATGGAATAGTGTTGGTGTGAGTGTATATGGTGGTGTGTTGGTGTATGTGTGTGGTGTGTGAGTGTGTGTTGGTGTATGTGTGTGGTGTGTGAGTGTGTGTTGGTGTGTGTGTTCGTGCGGTGTGGCGTGGTGTGTGTAATGTTTGTAGGTGTGATGTGGTCTGATGTGTGTAGTGTGATGTGGTGTGTGTGGTGGGTGAGTGTGCATGTGATGTCAATACATTACAGAGTGTGATGTGTAGGTAGTATGGAGTGTGTAGGTGGTGTGGCGTGTGTAGGTAGTGTGGAGTGTGTAGGTGGTGTGGTGTGTGTAGGTGGTGTGGCGTGTGTAGGTGGTGTGGTGTGTGTAGGTGGTGTGGTGTGTGGTGTGTGTAGGTGGTGTGGTGTGGTGTGTGTAGGTGGTGTGGCGTGTGTAGGTGGTGTGGCGTGTGTAGGTGGTGTGGCGTGTGTAGGTGGTGTGGCGTGTGTAGGTGGTGTGGCGTGTGTAGGTGGTGTGGCGTGTGTAGGTGGTGTGGCGTGTGTAGGTGGTGTGGCGTGTGTAGGTGGTGTGGCGTGTGTAGGTGGTGTGGCGTGTGTAGGTGGTGTGGCGTGTGTAGGTGGTGTGGTGTGTGTAGGTGGTGTGGTGTGTGTAGGTGGTGTGGTGTGTGTAGGTGGTGTGGTGTGTGTAGGTGGTGTGGTGTGTTCTTCACTGATCACACCGACCATTTCCCAGGCTATAGAGAAGAACGCCATGTTGGAGGATGAATTGGATGAAAAGCATCGTATGGGGGAGATGTGTCACAGACTCAAGGATGAAGTGCGAGGTATGTGTGACATATCAACACCACACGCTCACAAAGACACCACAAAAAAAATGCAAATACTCTAGCTGCCGTCAACACTGTCATACGCACCTGACATATAGTCAGGATGCCTGTGCACTAAGCAGGCACTATGAGCCAGTGCAAGTAAACTCCTGGAGCCGGGCTAGGAGCTCACAGGAGGACTGACCAAGAATCTCAGCTTATGGGTGTGGGCACTCGAAGTCCCACCTGAACCCTTAGCTGATTGACAAGCCATGGCCAGTAAATTTGCACCCCAGAAAATTCAGGTCCCCATCACAGCTGGGTGGACTGGTGTGGGAAGAAGATGTTCAAGGACAGGAAAGTTTCCTGTCAGTACCGGTTTGAACTCAACCCTAGGGTTGTTAGTCCAAGAGCATAACTACTGAGTTACGCACACACACACACACACACACACACACACACACACACACACACACACACACACACACACACACACACACACACACACACACACACACACACACAGCTTTTTTCGTGTAAAGTGTTCAGTTTGATGTTTGTAGATGAGGTTTATCAGAGGAAAGACTGAAGGGATGTGGTGTGTGTGTTTCTGAGTGGACTAGGAGTGTGTGTGTGTCAGTGGACTAGGAGTGTGTGAGTGTGTCAGTGGAGATGTCTGTCAGTTGGTGAACTATGTGCACTGTGTGTGTGTGTGTGTGTGTGTGTGTGTGTGTGTGTGTGTGTGTGTGTGTGTGTGTGTGTGTGTGTGTGTGTGTGTGTGTGTGTGTGTGTGTACATAGATCTTCATGCGGAGCTGAGTCGGCAGAACCGTAAGGTCAACCGGACTTCCAGTGACATGGTGAAGGATAAACCACTGCCTGAAGGAACAGCTCTGCATAATGGCGGCAACAGCGTCAGTACCAGTGGAGACCCGACCTCACAGCAGTCCACAGCAAATGCCAGTGTGCTGGACTCCTCCTCCTCCTCCCTCATCCTAGCCAGGCCCTCACCTCAAGGCACCCCACTACATACCACTTTCTCTGGCACACAGAACTTCACCCCATCCACACGCATCTCAGCTCTGAATATGGTTGGAGATTTGCTACGGAAAGTTGGGGTGAGTTATATCTAAACATAGGCAACACAAGCACTCACTCTTTGTTAGTAGAGGTTGTATTTTTTTTTTGTCTTTTTTTTAATATATGAAGTTGTTTACTATATTCAAGCGATTATCAAATCTTTACTGAGTGTACCTTCAGTTCCAATTTCCAAATATTCAGTGTGTGTATGCAATATGTACTATCTCTGAGTGAGTGAGTGTGTGTGTGTTGAATAATATGTATTGGCCACCATCTCTACTCTCTCACAGGCTCTTGAGTCCCGACTTGCATCATGCAGAACACATACTTCAGGTGGTAAGGAACTCTCTCTTCGCTACTCTCGCACCATCAGCCCAGGAGCAGACACTCCAAGGTGAGGGAGGGAGGGAGTGAGTATATGAGTGAGTTAGTGCTAGAAAACTGATCAAATAGATATATCGATGCTTTGCCAGTACTGAGTATGGACTGTTTTGCCCATAAAATGAACAACTGTATCTCACAGGCAATCATATCCACTCGTCTACAGATCAGTTGTGAGGTGGTTTTCTCCCTGATTATGTTAGTTAATTCTAACGGTGAATATTGTGCTGAATTGCAAGCATAAGTAACATTAGTGGACTTTTTTCTTGTTGCATTTTCAAGCTGGAACTATCAATATGGCTTGCTTTGTAGCTCTGGATGTTGTATTTTGTTGCTGCTGCTGCTGCTGCTATGGTAGTGTGTGTCCCTGTTGTTCCGTGGTTAAGCTTAAGAACTTTGACAAGTCATTGATGCAACTGTCGTCCCCTTATCTTTGCTTGTCTGGTAAAGGGTTGGTGTTTGGCATGATTAGCCCTCAGTGCCACCTACACTGCAACCTACAATGTGTTAATGTTTCCTGATGACAGATGAGCAGTGTGCTGTGTTAATTAATGTAGTGCCTCCAGCATGCAACATTTACTTCCCTTGTTGGTCCTCCGCTCCAACCCAACTCCTGTCTAGCAAGACCCCTTGGTGAGGGGTTATGTTCTTGAACAATTTTTTTTGTGTTTGTTACTTTTCGTTTTGTATTATTGTGGGGGGAGGGGGGTTGTTGTTGTTTTTTCCTCCTTCCACACGAATCAGGTGGAATCATTAAAATCTAACCACCCTCCAAATCTGTGTCATTCTTAATGACCTGGAAAAACTCAGTACCTTACCCACCCACCCTCGTTGCAGACCTTAGCATTCTGTTCCCAATTCTATCCTGTGATTTAGCTTGCCATTGAAAAAGGTACTGAACTCTTCCAGTGTGGGCTACAATTCCTTGATTTCTCTGCAGCGACATGATGCATACCCAACAGATATTCCATCACTGATTTATAAGAGTCGTCAATCAAACTGACCAGACCTGTGTGGTCTGATCACATCAGCTCATATATAGATATATATAGGGTGTATAGCTCAGTGTGTAACATGATGACCTGGTTGTACCTCAGATGTGTTTTTAAAAAATTATTTTTAATGTTGTTGTTGTTGTGCAGGGCCAAGCGACTTCAGCGTGCTCACAACAACATTGATGCTCAGAGCCACAACTTGACCAAAATAACTGTGTAGTTGTTAACTGGTGCAGTTACAGATTCTTTTATTTTATTGTCCCATCACAATTAATTAAATGAATACAGCTATTATTGTCATTATCATACAGTAGTTGTAATGAACATATTGCATATAATGTATGTAAAAGGTATATATATGTATGCAAACAAGGTCGAGTTCATGGTGTAACTGTGCATTACATGGTGCATAGAGTAGTTGGGCTGGTGGGTTGGTATAAAAAAAAACAAAAAAACAAACAAACACATGCTGTTGTTGAATGCTTTCATGTGTGCAGCTGCTGCTGTTGGTTACCATACATTACACGACTACTGAAGGGTGCCGTCTTTTCACACGTTGGACTGAGTGGTTCTGTGGCCAACAGAGTAAGATCTGGAGGTATGGCCATATCTTTGTGGCGGAAGTGGCGGTGGGTTTGTGATGTGCCTAGTGGAGTTACTACTATCGTGTTGAGTTTGGTTAACCTTGCTAGAGAGGCTGGCTGATGCAACAATGTTGGAGATGGAGCGACTAGGTAAGCTTTTCAGGCTTTGTTGGTTACCTGCAGCCAAGTGTGCTGCTGTTATGTTGGGAATGGAGAGGCTAGGGGTGACCATGACCTTTCTGGGGGAATGGTTGGCTGGGAATGCCGTCTGCGTCTCCTGCATTCTTCCAGAGTCTGTTCGACAACTCTGTGTTGTGTCATGGGAGTTATGTGAGCCATGGAAGTGGATGTCTTGTTGGTAGAAGTGGTCGCTGGTTACAGGGTGGTTGCCTCGACCACCAGAGTGTTGCTGCCTGTTGGCTCGTCTCAGGCTGCTGCTGTATTTGCCATCTGAGCGTGTGTTAGGAGAGCCAGCTGCATGGGATGGATGGTTAGGTATGGAGGAATAAGAGGAACATAGCTGCTGCTGCCGCCGAGGTTGCTGTTGAGGTTTCTTATGGGAGGGAGAGAGCTGATGGTGGTGCAGAGAGGAATTGTGGCCTTGCATGGGTTGTAAGAAAACATCAGAGGAAGCAGGGGCACTTTGAATGTTGGTACCATCCCCTCGAGCATGTAGGAACACATCACTCTCACTATCTTGCACTAAGCTCTGTGGGGAGATGGCTGAGTTGGCACCACCCAGTTGTGAGAGGGGGCCCTTGATGCTAGGGCTGTGTGTATCGTCAGAGGACCCCAGACTGCCTCCAAGGTCCAGTTTGAAGCGTGGGATGTGCATGGCCCAGTGACTGGTGGGGGAGGATGGGCTGAAGCAAGGGCTAGGGCTCAGCAAGGATTGCCTCGCATAGAACAAGAGATATGCACCAGCTGTAATGAGCTTTTCTTCAGAGATAGCTTGCACCTGGCTGTCATCAAATACATACCACTGGCCATCCGTGGGGTTGCGGCAGTAGGACAAGTAGTGTCCGCCCATCATAGTGCCATGATGGTTGCACACTGCATACAGGCTATAGTGGTTGTCAGCCCCTGCAGGGGGTCCCTCACTGTGGGAGGAGCTTCTGGACTGCCTTCCATCCAGACTGTTTGCAGAGGAGTTGAACCTATGACCTCTAGTTACTGTGTGCCCGACAGTACTGGGTGCACTGCGGACACTGGAGGGACTGCCACAAATGTCTGGAGTGAAGACGGCAGTTTCACTGCACTTGGCAGCTCCCCCTCTTTCCTTCTTCTTCCTCCTCAGGAAGTGAAATCTCTTCTCCTTTGTTTTGCCACTGTTGCTGGTGTTCCTAGCTGCTGAGCTGTCTTCAAACCGCACAGACTTGGAGCTGGAGGAGAATATCTTTGTGCGTGCACCAGGACTGAACATGCGGCGCTGGAGAGAGGCCGAGCAGTGGTGGTGGGTGGAGCGAGGGGCTAGGTAGGCACTCATGTCCAAGCACTGGACAGGGAAGCTGACCAGAGTGTTCAACTTGGTGCGGTTGTGGCCAACCTGTGGGTGGAGTCAAGGAGGTGTGGTTTAATGAGAGTGTGTGGAGTCATGGTGGTGTAGTTGAATGAAAGAAGGTGTGTGTGCGTGCGTGCATGTGTGTGTGGTGACAGAGTTGCTCACCTGCCTGAACCTCTTGAGGTGGATGACCAGGACATCTGGCAGAGTCCATAGAGTGATCTTCTTGGTGGCCTCCTGTTGCTGGTGCTTGCAATGCGGACACGACCATGAGTCCTCACGGTTGAGCTAAGCAGAGGGATAGAAGGCAAGTGGTAAGCACATAGTACTAGTGATGTACTGTACTTGCTGCAGTTTAAGCACCACTAAAGATGACAATGATTAGGACCGGGCGTGTAGCTCAATAATAATATTAACAACCAGAGTTTGATTATTGAAGTGTCACTGCATGCAGAGTAGATGAGTCATGCAGAGTAGATGAGTGGAGGGTCTGATGGTCGCCCCCCCCCCCCCCCCCCCCCCACAGTATAGATGATGTGTGTAGTGTGGGGGTTTCACATATATCAAGCCATTTGGTCACTTGCTTTAGATCCAAGTCCATCTCACCCAACAGGAGCAAAGCCCTGTTGCCCCAGAGTTAGGGCTCTGATCTAAGATGAGTGCTTGGGTTACAGATAAGGAATGAGGCTAACGCAGGTATGGGATAAGGTTAAGGCAGGTTTGGGATGAGGCTAAGGCAGGTATGGGATGAGGCTAAGGCAGGTATGGGATGAGGTTAAGGCAGGTATGGGATGAGGCTAAGGCAGGTATGGGATGAGGTTAAGGCAGGTTTGGGATGAGGCTAAGGCAGGTATGGGATGAGGTTAAGGCAGGTTTGGGATGAGGCTAAGGCAGGTATGGGATGAGGCTAAGGCAGGTATGGGATGAGGTTAAGGCAGGTATGGGATGAGGCTAAGGCAGGTATGGGATGAGGCTAAGACAGATATGGGATGAGGTTAAGGCAGGTAAGGGATGAGTGCTTGGGCTACAGGTAAAGGTGGCCTCAACAAAACAAGAAGCCATCGAAGGAATCTGACAAGCTACTATGTACATTCCTACACCTATTTTTGCTGTTGGAGAGGGTTACGAGCTTCACAGTTTCACTGACCTCACTTGGGGAATTTTAGAGGGACTGAGTGTTTTACATACATGATTTTTATAGTAAGTGAGCCATTCAAGTAATTGTAATAACTAATTAGGAATGTGAAATTCAAAGGTAGACAATGAAAAATACAGCAATTCAAAATTCTATTATTCAAAAGCCATCTCCCACCCTTCCCAAGTGCTCACACCAAATGTTATCCTAACTAGATTGATGGGTTCTCTCCATCTCAGTGGTTATATTAGAGAGTGGACAGACAGACACCAAATGTGCACACACACAAGGTGAAAAAATGTAGCTGTGGTGAAAGGAAGGAAAAAATGATATATGGCTTGTAAAGAAGGGGAAAAGCCTACAACACCTGCTGTCCCCAGGTGGTCACCCATCCAAGTACTGAGCAGGCCTAACCATTCTTAACTTCATGGTATGCAATTTTAATTAAATTTTTAAGTGTCCGGACAGAAATTAAAATGCTGACACACACACATGGTGAAAACGAAAGTAAGTCATTCACTACAAGGCTTGTAAATGCATGTTACTAGTACTCTAGCCACAGCCTATTTTTACCCTCAAGCTCCACAGGAGCTCACAGGGTCTAAAAGTTACTTTGTTGTTGTTCTTGTGACACTTCCTCAGATAAGCAAAATATGGGAAATTCGCAAAGTATGGGAAATTAGAAAAATATGGGAATTACATTTTTGTATGTATTTTAAGAATATTCACATGCACAAATGCACAGGAGTGTTAACTCTAACAATAAATGTCATATATATCCAGCACACACACAGTGAGCGGTTTACGCTTGATACATTTCAAGCTTGTTAAAAATTAGACAACCATTTGCAGCTAATCTTGCAAGGTTGGACTACTCATCTAAAAAAATTAAAATAAAAATAAATAAATAACTAAATAATAATAATAATAATAATAATAATAATAATAATAATAATCCTTGTTAGGAATTTCTCAAGATGCAAAATATTTCCTGTCTGTTAATCAGAGGATCTGTGGATAACTATGTGGAGATGAGAAGGGCTACCATTCTGGATGCGCAGCCACAAATCCTTGCCAATGGATGAAACTGGTTCCTCCAACTATGATCCCACTTTCCCCAGAAACTAACTTCTTCTTCCTCACCCCTCTCCCTTTTTTTTTTTTTTTTTTTTTTTTTTTTTTTTTTTTTTTTTTTTTTGCAGAGTAATTCCTTATTTGTTATGTAAAATCAAGGTCCCTCCTTGTGCCTTTGTATTATGTAGCGCATTTATTCTAATTTTTAATTAGGCGTTTTTTAAATGGGCCACATGCAGTAACAAACATGTTTAGTTTGCTTTATGTAACATGTAGGGATTATTGACACTAATCTCATTAATCAAACTAACATGATGTCAGACTTTACAGCAACAGAATTAGATAATTTAGGTAAATCTATGGAACTAGTCCAGTTTGGGGTTAAGACAGAAGATGTGGGGCCATGCCACCACTCCTGAAGAAGGCACCTCGACATGCTGTGTGTGCAGACCATCTCAAGTGAAATGAGCTGATGGTCCACACGCAGTAGGCAGCACCACTAAGGGAGCAGAATCATCAGAGGGATAAAAGTTGCCAAATACTTCACCACACTAGCAGATGAGGTAACAGGTTGTGCTCATTCGGTGCAGGCTACGCTAATTACTCAGATTTGTCGATGCTGACAAACAAACAGAAGAATTTCTTAATTTCATAACTGGAGAACATATTAGAGGTAATTTCATCTCAACTGCTCATCCTTCCTGGCTTCAAGCCCATGACATCAATTGGCATTCTGTAGAGGCCTAGGGTCATGATCGTGTGTGCTGTGTGCATGTCTTCCAGCAATGTGGGTGGGTGTTCAGGCAAGGACTTGTCATGTATGCCCTATAGCTCTATCCACTCACTGCCAGAGTCAACAATTAAATCTCTATTTATGGAAGCATATTCAATTTCTAATATTGGAAATGCCAATGATGTTGTTATTTATGAAATTGTTAAGTTTTTCAAGTATTCCCCAAAGCATCAGCATTTTTTTAGGACGTTATAAAATGAGCTTAACCTGCAGAGAGAAAGGGTTAAATTCAAAGAATTTGTGCTCTAAACATGCAGGGTTCAGAGGACAGATTCCTGTAGTGTATTTCATGATCTGTGTATCTTGCCATTATCAAGACTATATGGAATGGATTTGTACCAGAGAGGTCTGTGGATTCTGAAATCTTGATAAAAGTAAATGGTTCCCTCCATCAACTTCCTTATTTTGAATTTCTTGTTTCATTCAGCATAATTATAATCTTCATACTCTTTGACATGTAACCATTGACCATCAGAACAGGAGAGGCATGATGTCATCACTGCATGAGCACATGCCACATGTGCAACTGCAGTTGGAACTATTGAAAATGAGCAGTGAAGCAGAATTCCATGCTTGGTTTGAAGAAATCGAAACCTTTTGTTAACAGTGTTAACATTCCTATTAACATTCCCAGCAGGATCAGGTGAGAGCAAGTCCATGGAGCATATCAATGTTCCTGTGCACAGACAATCCTGGACTGTTTTCCTGTGCACAGACAATCCTGGACTGTGTTCCTGTGCACAGACAATCCTGGACTGTGTTCCTGTGCACAGATGACCCTGGACTGTGTTCCTGTGCACAGACGACCCTGGACTGTGTTCCTGTGCACAGACGACCCTGGACTGTGTTCCTGTGCACAGACGACCCTGGACTGTGTTCCTGTGCACAGACGACCCTGGACTGTGTTCCTGTGCACAAACGACCCTGGACTGTGTTCCTGTGCACAAACGACCCTGGATTGTGTTCCTGTGCACAGATGGCCCTGGACTGTGTTCCTATGAACAACAGAAGGCTAATCTTGTCCAATAATGTCAGAAGAGTAATTAGTAGATATCAAAGTTCACCAAAAATGCTTCAAGATCTCGATTTTGACTACTCATACCAATCAAGGAAACATGGTCTGGCACCAGAGAGGCTACTTTCATGTGATACTTATACTAGCATTTAAAGATGAGTGTGGTTGAATATAGTGGGTGTGGCTTTAAAGAAGATTTCCAAAAGAACTTCCTTCCTCTTCAACCTTCTGAATCCACTCCTGATGTTCAAATACACACTTTCAAGTGGCAGCCACTGAACCTTTTCATGGATAGCGGTGCAAATATAGTGAATGGAGAGAGAAAGTGCTTGATGTTGGGAGGCCACAAGTCACCAAGATTTCGGGCTTGTTCTAGGCAACATACATCCAACATTGGAAGTGTATCCAACATTGGAAGTGCATCCAACATTGGAAGTGCATCCAACATGTGGTCTTTGGTAGCAGTGTTCACTACAGAGTTTTCACAGAACAGCTGAGCAATCTCAGTCCCTCCCACAATATGCAGGCTGGCAGTTATGCAGCACATGGGCGGGGTTTTTCCCTAGTCACTATCAGTCTTTATTCCATGACTCATCCATTCATCTTCATTCCATGCAGATGTCAATGAAACCACAATAGTAATCTCCAATGAGCTTCAGCCATAGTCTGAAGGAGTGCACACCACACACCCACCAAGGCAGGAGGAGTGCACACCACACACCCATCAAGGTGGGAGGAGTGCACACCATACACCCAACAAGGAGGGAGGAGTGCACAAAACACACCCACCAAGGAGGGAGGAGTGCACACCACACACACACCAAAGAGGGAGGAGTGCACACCACACACCCACCAAGGAGGGAGGAGGGCATACCACACACCCACCAAAGAGGGAGAAGTGCACATTTCACACCCACTCCCCCCCCCCCCAAAAAGTAGGGAGGAGTGTACACCACACACCCACAAAGGAGGGAGTGCACATCTCACACCCACACACCCCCCCCCCCCTAAAAAGCAGGGAGGAGTGCACATCACATACCCACCAAGGCCGGAGGAGTGCAAACCACACACCCACCCAGGAGAGAGGAGTGCATACCACACACCCACCAAGGCGGGAGGAGTGCACACCACACACCCACCAAGGCGGTAGGAGTGCACAACACACATCCACCCAGGAGGGAGGAGTGCACACCTGGTGAGCATGTGACAGGAACCTAGAGAACATCCCCAGTGCAACCTGCTCTGCTCAGAGCTGTCCCCTTGCCAGACTCCATGCTGGCTTGGTTGACTTGGCTGACTGACGAGCCTAAGTAGGATGCCCCCTCCCCCTCCCCTCCACAGTCCTTTGCCTGAAAGAAGCCTCCTACTGTTCCAGGAAGTAGCTGCCCACACACTTGACTACATCTCTTGCTGCCATATTCACTGTGGTGATCCCAGACGCTCACATCATAAAGTTTCAAGAGTTGCCAGATTGCAAGAGCACCCAATGTGGGTGTGCTCTAATTGAACTCATTGATTGAGAGTGGTGCCAAATGAGCAGGTCCGCTATGTGCTAATGTCACAAGGGCATGGCAACGCTCCACACCAGACACAGTGACACATACACCAACCAATGGCCTGGTGGAAAGGAGTGGTTGAGATGGACATTGGTGGGGAGGAGTGATTGAGATGGACATTGGTGGGGAGGAGTGGTTGAGACTTAGAATTCCAAACACATTTTATATTCAACTTCAATCCTTCTTGGGAGGGATGACTTCCTAACTAGGGCTAGGGCAAGGTTTCCAACTTCAGGCCCCACCCCTCTCCTTCCCGTCATTAGACAGAAAAAATTTTGAAAATGTGAAAAAAAAACTAAAAAGAAAACTGAAGTGTAGTTCATGGCTGGAGATATGGATAAACTAATGCATTCCACTGCACACACTCACAAGAATCTAAAGTGACCTTTAACACTAAACAGAAAACTGAAGTGTAGTTCACGGCTGGAGATATGGATAAACTAATGCATTCCACTGCACACGCTCACAAGAATCTAAAGTGACCTTTAACCTTCTCACTTGTACCTTCACCTGGAACTGCTCAACCAAGTAAGACACACACATTCATTAAAGGCATTGAGAAATTGAACTAACTAACCCATTTGTACATGAGCAACAAACCACACCATATAATTACAGAAAGGAGGTGGGGAGGGGGGAGAGAGGAGGTGGGGAGGGGGGAGAGAGGAGGTGGGGAGGGGGGAGAGTTAAGGACTGTCACTGCAGCCCTGCCTGGTCAGGTGGTCTGTGCTTTGCTGGCTCCAGTGCAGCAGCTGCCTCACTCTAGGAACATGCCGTCACTAACATGGGGAGGAGGGGGGGGGGGGGGAATCCAAAGGGCTTTGCCTAAATACCAATTTTGGCATTTTCCCACTCACATTCCCACAGGAAAAGGTGTGGCAGGTATCAACCCAATAAGCCCTTTTATCAGATATTTGAAAGAGTAAAACAAAGAAGGGAAAAAAACGAGGGGGAAGAAGTGCAGTCCAGGGATCGAGCACTGATTGCCTCTCAGGGGACCTATACGTAACCATTACGTCATGTTACCATGTTATTTGAAATATTGAATTCCTTCTTTCTCCACCAGGGGTACCACTTTCAGTAATAAAAATAATAATCTTATACTAATAGAGCTAGTGGTGTTTATATATTTATGTGTACAATAATCTGCCAAATGGCTGCAAGGATCCTGTTGAAAATTGGCAGATGTGATATTCAGGTAAGCGAAAGTAATCTCAGCTATGTCTGATTTCTCCACACCTCATTGTTCAAGTGTAGTAACTAAAAGAGCCCCAAAAAAGGCTCTCCCACAAGAGCTGTTAATGAATATGTCCCACCAAGTTAACAAGAAAAAGAAACCTATCAGCAATTTAAAGAAAAAAATTGAACTCTGAAGCATTGTTCTATGAAATCCTATTGCTGCAAGGGCAAGGGACCACTGCTTCTCATCAGCTGCTGAAAATACAGAATTCTGTGCTCCCACTAACCACCATCACCCTACACTAAACCCAACTCACCACTATTCCTGTAAAACAAAATTAATTTCCTGCACAACCAAAGTTATGACTATTAAAAATTTCACAGGAGGGTCAGTGTTGAAACAAAGCAAAATTAGTGTGCCAAAAAAGCTTATTGCTAAAAGAGCAACAATCATAGTATTGAAATGAAAATTATTCCATTGAAGATTACAAACCAATCTTATTTGTATATGGTAACAGCTAAACCTCCAACCATCATTGTCTGGCACATTCCAACTACAAATCTTAAAGCTGGTGCACACACACCATAGTTCCATAGTTGAGGGGATTTTGCCAAGCATACATGAAGCCAATTGGCTTATAAATAAAAAAATAAAAAAAAAAAAAAAAAAAAAAAAAAAAAAAAAAAAAAAAAAAAAAAAACCCAAGAAGACCACAAACAATTAACCTACAATATCCTCAAGTAAAACATAACCTCCAGTAAGACATGTCTTTCAGTAAAAACAACAAATTGTGAGATATGCCATCCTTAGGACATGCATTCCACCAATACTTGATATCACATAAGAGATTATCTACAGCAAAGCATGACCTCCCTCAAGACAATTGCTATCATAATACATGTCATCCTGAAAGACATATAATCCAGAAAATCATGTCCTCCCATAAGACTTGTTCTTTCTTAAGACAATTTTGTGACTACAGCCCACTGAAGGTGGGCCTAGCAAGCACTGCAGCTGAAGGCCGAAATTTCGTGCTAGTATTAATAATAAATATATATTTTAAAAAATTTATAAAAAAAGGTCTTGCAGATTCACATAAAATTTAGAAAATTATGATATCATTGTCATCTCAGTATTTGTTGGATTTTTTTTGAGATAGTATAAGCAGATTAAATAGATGGTACCCCTTCCTGCACTTTTTTGTGAAGTTCTGCTGCCTGCAAGAACAGTAGTGGACACCTGAAAATATATTTTAATTTAGCGAGCATCGTGACAGACGGACAGCCAAGCACATTTATATATATGATTGTTGTCATTGGTATCACTGCATCTTTGATCCCACCTATGTGATTCCACCTATATGATCCCACCTACATGATCCCACCTACATGATTCCATCTACATGATCCCACCTACATGATCCCACCCACATGATCCCACCCACATGATCCTACCCACATGATCCCACCTACATGATCCCACCCACATGATCCCACCCACATGATCCCACCTACATGATCTCACCTATATGATCCCACCTACATGATTCCACCTATATGCTCCCACCTACATGATCCCACCTATATGATCCCACCTACATGATCCCACCCATACGATTCCACCTTTATGATCCCACCTACATGATCCCACCCATATGATTCCACCTTTATGATCCCACCTACATGATCCCACCTACATGATCCCACCCATACGATTCCACCTTTATGATCCCACCTACATGATCCCACCTACATGATCCCACCTACATGATCCCACCTACATGATCCCACCTACATGATCCCACCCACATGATTCCACCTTTATGATCCCACCTAATGATCCCACCTACATGATCCCACCTACATGATCCCACCCATATGATCCCACCTACATGATGGTTGAAATTTTTTTTTAAATGTTGTAGCGAAGTTTCCGGAAAATTGAAAGCATTACTGGACTAATAGTATTTGGGACAATGGCAGATTATGCATAGCTCAGGGCATATTCTGACATTTCCACCAGCTGAGATCATCATAGCACCATTGTGTTAGGGGAGAGCTGACATATGCGATACACTTTAGTGGCAGAAACATCATGCTACTCTTGTGGCCATGGGAAGGGGAGAAAGGACTAGTTTTGCTCTTAACACCTGACTAATACCTGACTAACACAAGACAAAAATAAAATTGGAACATGTGAAACAAATTCATGAAATAGTGTGACACGCTCCATTCCCACAAGTGTTGGTCCAGTCAGTGCATATGCACATTCACACACATGCACTGCACATGTAATCACATGCATTGCACATGCAGTCACATGTGTGCACCTGTTGACTCACAGTCTCCTCCTTGGTGTAGATGCTGAGGCATTCGTGGAGGGAAGCTGTCAGGGGTTGCTGGTAACACTGCCACAGCTCCTGCACACTGCGATGAGGCTCAGGCACCTCATCCGCCATCACTCCAAACAATTGCTGCTTGGCGTCTGGCTCCCATTCCGCCACTATCTTGATGTGGGCAGGGCCTCCATACAGCATACTCACGTGGTAGGCCCTACACGCACACACGCACAGGCATCAGATGCATGCACCATTAAGGGACAAACATCTCCCTCACTCACTTGTCGATGGAGGAGGAGTAAAAAGGATGGTCAACCTCAGTGGACAGAACACAGCGACCAGGAAGGCCATCCACCACTCGGCACCTGAACAGCTTCCTGCTGCGACACACGTCCGCCATGAGCAGCGGCTCTCTGACATAGCTGGTCAAGGCTCGAACCACCACAGACTGGAACTGCAGGTGGGTGAGGTCTCGCCACACACGCAGGATCAGGGGAGGGCCAAACCTGTGTGTGTGTGTGTGTGTGTGTGTGTGTGTGTGTGTGTGTGTGTGTGTGTGTGTGTGTGTGTGTGTGTGTGTGTGTGTGTGTGTGTGTGTGTGTGTGTGTGTGCACATCCAATGCAGCAACAACAAGAAGAGTCAGTCATGAACAAGAGCAATGTCACCCCAGGACAATATATATATAGCAGAGGGATGAGTTTAGTCACACCCAAAACACACCCCTTTATTAATATCCAAATGTGTCAATTTAATGTACAGTTGCATTTTTTAAGGTTTCAATTGTTGTTTCTTAAATTTCATCAATTAAAATTTTCTCTAATTTTTATTACTTTTCTTTACTCAAAACCCAATTATTGCTATAGAATTTTGGGAAGGGGAGGGGAGCAGTTATAAGTGAGTTTCATAGGAACACTCCTAATTGGCAATTGTTGTTTACTAATGAAAAAAACAACAACAATTAGCCATATTCGATACTGGAAATTCAGTGCTTTACATTTACCCTGAAACAGAAGATGCAATAATAATAATAATCTTATACTAATAGAGCTAGTGGTGTTTATATATATGTGTAGAAAACTAGGCTGCAAGGATTTGGTTGAAAATTGGCAGATATGATATTCAGGTAAGGGAAAGTAACCTGGGCTATGTCCGATTTCTCCACACCTCATTGTTCAAGTGTAGTAACTAAAAGAAGCCCAAAAAAAAAAAAAGGCTCCCCTACTTCCGCCATTTTATTTCCATCAAAGGGAATGCATAGAATTTCACATGGTACCATTTTAAAGAGACGTTAATGCATTTTAACATGGCCTGCCAAGTTAATAAGAAAAAAAAACCTATCAGAAATTCCAAAGGGAGAATAAAATTTGTAGAACTCAGAAAAGGGACTGCTGCTCTGGGAGAGCAGCTGAAGGTGTAGAATTCTGTGCCCTCACTAACCACCTTCACCCCCCCCCCCCCCCCCCCCCCCCACCACTCACCACTATTCCTGTACAACAAAATTAATTCCTGGTATAACCAAAACAACAACAAAAATAACCCCAAAATATGTGCAAAAAGAGCTTATTGCTAAAGGAGCCACAGGCATAGTATTAATATGAAAATATTGCAGCAAAGATTTCAAACCAAGCTTGGTGGTGTTTGGTAACAGCTGGACCTCCCATCAACATTGTCTGGCCCATTCAAACTACAATTTTTAAGCTGATGCTTTCCAACCATAATGAATGAGATATATTTTTGTCAAGCATGCATGAAGACAATCTGACTTTTCAATAATAAAAAAAACAAACAACAAAGCAGATTAGAAAATAAACCTACACACCCAAAAAGAACATTGCAAACATTAAATCCTTTGAAAGCATGTCTCAGAGCAAACAAAAAGTGGCTGGGGAAAAACAAACACACCAGTTGCCAAAACTCACAGCATCTTAAATGATTGCAGCTTCTGCACAGACCTGTAAGACATGACCACCTACTACACATATCCTCCCACAACACTTATTCTCATGAAAGATAAGACCACCACTACCACATGCCTTGCAGCAATACATGTTCACCTGCATAACATGCCATCCTATAAAACCTGACCAGAGCTGGACGTGCCTTCAAGTAAGACATGTCCTACTTTAAAAAATGTATTTCTAAATACATGTCCACTCATACTACATGTACTCCAGCTGGACATGTCCAGCTGCAAGGCATGCCCTCATGTAACCATGACTTCCTCTAATACATACCCTCCAGTAAAACCTATCCTCATATAGGAGGTGTCCTCTTGTTAGACAAACCATCCAGTAAAATATATCCTCTGTAAAACATGTATTCCAGTGAAACAACTTGTACTGTACGACATGCACTCCTGTAGTACATACCCTCAAGTAAAACATATTATCCAGTAAGAAATGTTTCCAGTAAAACAGAACATATTGCAAGATATACCATCATAAAGACATGCACTCAACCAATACATGATCTCCCATAAGACATTTTCACCTACAAAGCATGACCTCCCTTAAGACATGTGCTCTCATAAGACATGTCATCCCGAAAGACATGTACTCCCATAAGACATGTCCATCCCTAAGACAATTTTGTGACCACAGCCCACCAAAGGTGGGCCTAGTAGTAGTAATAATAATAATAATAATAATAATAATAATAAAATGAATAATAATAATAATAACTTAGGGAAAGGGCAGTTTTTCTATCAGCCTTTAGCTTCCTGCAGTAACGAACATGTTCAGTCTGTGTGAATGCCTTACTTTGGGCTTATTAGGGTAGTGTAGGGCTAGGCTAGGGTAGGGTAGGGCTATTATTAGGGTAGCGTAGGGCTATTATTAGGGTAGTGTAGGGCTAGGCTAGGGTAGGGTAGGGCTATTATTAGGGTAGTGTAGGGATTATTGTGAGGCTTTGCCCCACTTCAGTAAACTGAGCATTGGAAGTGTTTTAAGTTGACTCCTTAGCCCAAATATTAATCTTCTGCTGAAATAATATGGATTGAATTTATATACATCAAAACTCCTATGGTAAGAATCACACTACAGTTTTATTGGACAACATAATATTTACACTACACTATCAATGTAGGATCATTCATAAGTTCACTTTTACTGTTTGATATATAATGTTTTGTGGCTTCTGTCATCAAGGAGCCTTAACAATAATGTTAGAGGGTGTGGGCCTCCCTGATGCTCCCCCAACTTGTCCTTTGATATGGAGAGTGGACGTAATTTTTAAAACTTTATCAAGAAAAGGAGAAGTGAATGTTATGGACCGTAATTGCTGCTCTCTTGTTCTCAATAAACCTCCTCCTCCATGAATTTTTGGTGAAGTTCCGCTGCTCACAAGAACAGTAGCAGACATAAGAATATTTTAATTTATCTCAAAACGGACTGACAAGCACATTAATATATAAGATAATGGGGGCTCCAATTAATCCTTCAAGATTTGTTATGCTGTACAATGAAATGTTGTGTGTGTGTGTGTGTGTGTGTGTGTGTGTGTGTGTGTGTGTGTGTGTGTGTGTGTGTGTGTGTGTGTGTGTGTGTGTGTGTGTGTGTGTGTTGAAACATTAACCAGTTGAAGTGCAACTGTTATAATTCATCTCAACTACAACTGTTAGTGTGTTTCTATTCATTCTCCAGTGGGCACTGATCCTCAGAAGGGGGAGGCATCTGAGATTGCATTGATTGTATAAAAGAGTTCACCACTTGTTCAGTGTTCAGTGTTTGTGGTTGTTTTGGCCCACATATCTCAAAGAATAGAGAGAGAGACAGAGAGACATTTAGAGGAGACATATAACCTAAAGAACAATCTCTCAGATATTGGGGAATACTGTCTCAATCAATAACTCCATTGCCAGCTGTTCCCTCCTGAATGAAAGGATTGAATAATGACAAAATAATCAGTTATATTGGGAAGGGTTGGCTGCTGCATGACACCAAATGAAATAAAGTGAAGACCACACCCACCACCACTTCTACAGAGCTACAAGTCCAAAATGCTAACCTGAAACCTCATATTATAATTAAGCTCAAACTTATCTGAAGAAGTCCAGTCACCCACTGCTTTACCATAGACTACTACATCATTTTCTTAGTGTTGGTGGCTCCAAGTCTGGCAACTGCAATTGATGAGCTTTCCACGTGCTCAACAAAGAGGGGCTATAAGAATTATATAACTAAGTAGCCCATATCAAAAATCACTACTGGCTGGCTTGGTAGAAGTTAGTTGTAGCTAGTGAGGAGCCCAGGAGCCAGCCTTGCTTCACCACTCCCCCCCCCCTTGCACCTGGACCAAACAGAAGCCATATGCTCACATGATAATTACCACTTAAAGGATAATCACCACTTATAGTTAATATTCACGTGGAAGTGACCAGAACTACACAATCTAAGCACACAGGGCAGCCGGGCACAGGGCAGCCGGGAACAGGGCAGCCAGGCACAGGGCAGCTGGGCACAGCCAAGCACAGGGCAGCCAAGCACAGGGCAGCCAGGCACAGGGCAGCCAGGCACAGGGCAGCCAGGCACAGGGCAGCCAGGCACAGGGCAGCCAGGCACAGGGCAGCCAGGGACAGGGCAGCCAGGGACAGGGCAGCCGTTGGCTTGTTTCCATACAAGCACTACCTCAAGACTATGCGTCCAACCGAACATGGCAGCCTGTGAGGGTGTAAAGTGCATGTCGTCACTTGCTCTGACTACCCATCCAGGTCCCTCAGACATAACACACCTGCTTGGCTGCCCTTGCCACCCCCAAGACATGCTTAACATGTGATTGACCTCCAGAGGACACAACATACCTCCTCAAGTCACACATTCCAGGTTAAGTGCTCCACATGATTCTACAGATCACAGCTTCTACCACATACCAACTGGTGGTGGTTTGCTTATGGCTGTCCATTGTTGCCGATGATGGCATTATTTGCAACACACACCTGCACACACACACACACAGACACACGAACTCGCATACCTTTTACCCAGCTGTGCTTGCCCCAGCTTGTTGATAAGCAGCACTAACATGAGTTCCTTGGAGCCTGAGGGGTTGACCTTGGAGATGGCCTCAGGGTTGTCGCCGCGGTAGGGAGGGCACTCAAACCCAAACATCATGTCACCACTGTTGACAACTGACAAGTGTTGGTCATCGTAGAAAGTTCTGTTGAAGCCGGAGGGCAGCAAGTCATTCAGAACCAGATGGTACCTAATTATCAGCAAGAGAACATCTCAATTGAGACCTCCGTACCACACAGCTGATCTACATGCGCGCACACACACGCGCACACACACACACACACACACACACACACACACACACACACACACGCACACACCTACGTATCATGTAACTTAATACTCACACCAACACAGGTGTGACTCAATGCTAACCTGTTCATCCCGCAGACCTGAGCAAGACTATTGCGCAGGTCTCTGATGGTAGAGTCTATGGGCATGTCCACTCCAAATACCCGGTTAGCCCTGGAGGCACTCCTGTAGACCACAGTGACATAGACAGGACGCTTCTCCCGCTGGGGCAAGGGCAGGGACACACACACATAGGGGTCAAAGGTAGAGGACCGGGTACCACAAGAGGCACAAGTGACGGTGGAGTGGAACTGGCCTTGAAACAAGTTCTGGATGAAGGAGTTGTTCCTCTTCATGTGACTTTCCAGTGCCTCCGTGGCAACCTCCTCGTCAGGTCTGCCTGTGCTCTCCTAAGGTCAGACAGGACAGGTGGAGAGTAGTGGATGCATAACATTGCTGAGGGGAGGGAGGGAGGGGGTGACTACTTACCTTGCGAGGTCTGTATTTCTTCTTACCCGCCAGGTTCAAGTCTTCATGGACATTATCTAGAAGCCAGAGGAAGAACTCCTGGGCATCGTGCTGAGATGAACCTTGGTATTGGCTTGCATGCCTGCCTATGACATCCTTGAAGTAAACCATCACACGACCATCACACTGGCCACTCCACAGACACTTGAGCAATACAGCAAACTGCTCGGTAACAGCCCCATAGCTGCTGAAGGAGCGCAAAGACACTTTCTGTTTATTGATGTCATTTTTGTACTGATCTGTCACCATGTATTCAGCCAGCTGGTCGGTGTTGCTAAGACACTGCAGGATGGCATTCATGAAGCAAGTATTGCCTTGATTATGGAGGCCACAGAGACCAGGAGTCACTCCTGCATCAGGGAGAGGGCAAGGTCCGCCTCCATGGACCTCAAGTTGTAGTTGTGGGTCTTCAGAGTTTAGGTTTGGACTGAAATCTATTGACTGGGAGACAGACAGATCTTGCCCCAGCTGTTGGTGCTTGGAATTAACTTTGCTTTCCCTTGCCACATCATGGGAGCCATAAACGGATGGCTGGTGGCGTATCCCAGTCACAAAGACGTTCATGAACGTTCTTAACTTATTCAGCTTCTTTTTCCTCGCCTTATCCCCAGAAATAGGGTCTGTAGGCTTCTCAGTGTCCCGCCGTTTGTCCGAGGAGCCATTGCCGTGGTCACTGAGGGGCAGGGAAAGGTCCGTGGGTCCCGTTCCTCCATTTAAGCTGTCGTGGGAAGCCAGTGCAGCTCTACTCATCGCTGGACTACGCTTACTGAATGCAGTGCACTGCGAAGCAGTTGTAGTCTAGAATTTCTAGTAAACAAAATGGGAATTTTAGAGTAGGCGTGCCTTAACATTCCAGAGCTGCTGGAAGCCATTACAAATTGTGGTGCACTGAGTTTAACTGCTGTGCCACTCTGGCGTGTGAACGCGCGCAGCTTCTCCCTGCAGCCCAGTGCTTGTTTAGCGCTGTAGGGGGATGGAAAGTTTGGCAACTGAAGCTGGTGCGTCTCCTAGGGGCTTCTTGACTTGCACTTCCAACGCTAGGGGACAGGCTGCGCTTCTGGAGGCTCGGGCTAGGGTATTGGGTCTAGAGGGTGAGGTCCGTCGGTTGAGGCAGCAGCTTACCACCGAAAGTGTGGAGAAAGAAGGCTTTTCAGGACGTGTGCAGACCACACCTGGGGGAGCTGGGGAAAATAACGGAGTCCTAGAGAGAATTAGGAAGGTATGGTAGGAGTTGAACTAATGTTTGCATCACAGGGAGTGGACACCTCAATGATTTACTCTCAAATAAGGACGCCTCTGCATTCATGACACTTCTGTGACACAAGTACATCTATATTCAGACCACCAACTCTTGTATGAGGATACCTCCACATTCAAGACACTATATAATTCAGCTTGAAGAATCTTATGCTCAGGACAGTATCTATGAAATAGGTCACCTATACGTTCAGAACACACAGAGCTGAGAAAGAACAGCACATGTTTTCATGGACAGCTATATTTAGGACACATGCTCTGCACTGAAGCTTTGGGAAATAGACCTGCTCTGAACAATGATAGATCTGTGTCCACATTAGCTATGCATTAAGTTATCTTTATGATCATGATACTTGCTCTGAATAAGGACTTGCTCTGAATAAGGTCTTGATCTTTGTGTTATGGACAGGTACCTTTCTTATTTAAGACAACTGACTCGTATTTAGATCAGTCAATTTAATTTTAAGATAGTTGATTTCATTTTTGTGACAGTTAATTTCCTTTTTAGGGCAGTTAATTTCATTTCCAAGTTGGGTGAGGAAAGTTAAAATAGATGCAAGTAGTTATAGAAATTGCTGACTGTGTGTATATGTGTGTGTGCGTGTGTGTGTATATATGTATATATGTGTGTGTGTGCATGTGGTGTGCGTGTGTGTGTGTGATTGTGGTGTGTGTGCATGTGGTGTGTGTGTTTGCTTACAGTTGGAGCAGGAGAAGGCTGGCCTGCATGAGGAGCTGGCCAGTGTGAAGACAGCACTGGCTGGAGTGGAGGAGTTGAAGTGTGAAGCAGAGGCCAGGTGTTGTGTGCTGCAGCAATCCCTGGCAGCAGACACTGCAATACTGCAGGAGCAAGTGGAAGAGGTGAGGACTCCTCACCTGGTGTGCACCAGAGAGAGACTCATCCTTGCACTGATATGATGTAGTAGAGATGTACTAGCAATAATATGAAACATCCTTGCGGTGGTGATGTTGTCCTTGTCTTCTTGCTCTAGCTGTCGTTGCAGAAGTCGGCCCTGGACGAGGCCAACAGTGAACTGCAAGCGAGGCTGCACCAGGCGTGTCTCATGCATCCAACACGGCAACTTGATGAGATGCAGCAGCTCAAGGAGGACTACTCCATGTGAGTGGTAAAGGTCAGCGGTATGTCATTGTGTCTCCATGGCAATGGATAGACATACGCTCATGCATGCACACACACACACACACAGACGCACACTGATACACACACGCACCATCAGATACTGTTCCCGTGTGTCCAACATCATTAGGTCAGTGAGTGTGTTGAAGGACAGACTGTCAGGACTGGAGTGTGTGGGCAGTGACCTTCTCTGCAGCCAAGCAGAAGTGACACGTCTGCAGCATCAACTGCACATGTACCGACAGGAAGCTCCATTTGTGGACAAGATGAGGGGCCAATTGGATCAGCTGGAGACCATGCAGCTGCAGGTGAAGCTGCTGGCAGAGGAGAACGCCTGTTTGAAGCAGGACAGGGCAAATGCTGATCTCCTGCGGTTCCAACTTCATGGGATGAAGAAGAAATGTGAGGAGGTGCAGGAACTGGAGGCAGAGGTCATTCACTTGCGTCTAGAGAACAGCAAGCTACAGGCAGGGGGAGAGGGCAGGGGCCTGACATTCTCTGAGACTATGCAGCTGCAATTGGCTGAGCTGCAACAGAAAGAGTTGGTGTCCCTCAGAGAAAATGGAAGTGTCAACACCCAGTCAGTCTGTGTGTGTGTGAGTGTGTGTGAGTGAGCGTGAGATAGTGTGTGCGTGTGTGTGTGTGTGTGCATGTGTGTGCATGTGTATTGCACCAGTGTGTAATAGAGTGGACTGGTTGGGCTCCCCTTGGCTGCAGGTTGAATGTGTGCCGACAAGCTCTTGCAGAGTGTCAAACTCAACTGGAGCACGAGCAGGACCAGCTGCAGAAGGAGCAAGCACGAGCGACCACCTTACAGGACAGAGTACAGAGACTGGAGAAGAGGCTCATCTTTGTGACCAAGGCAAGTGGTGGTTGCCAATGAGAGGTCGGCCACAACAACACCCCACCCCTCTCTTCATAGTGCTCATCCTGTGTGTGTGTCTGCCCCCCCCCCCCCCAGGAGAGGGATGGATGCGTGAATGTGCTCAACTCCTACAAGTTGGACAGCGGAGTGGACAATCTCACACGCGAGTGGTTGACTGAGGTACGGGGGCACTCTACACAGTGGGAGGTACGGGGCACTCTACACACACAGTGGGAGGTACAGGGGCACTCTACACAGTGGGAGGTACAGGGGGAACTCTACACACAGTGGGAGGTACAGAGGCACTCTACACAGTGGGAGGTACAGGGGTACTCTACACAGTGGGAGGTACAGGGGCACTCTACACAGTGGGAGATACGGGGGCACTCTACACAGTGGGAGGTACGGGGCACTCTACACAGTGGGAGGTACGGGGGCACTCTACACAGTGGGAGATACGGGGGCACTCTACACAGTGGGAGATACGGGGGTACTCTACACAGTGGGAGATACGGGGGCACTCTACACAGTGGGAGGTACAGGGGCACTCGACACAGTGGAAAGTACAGGGGGCACTCTACACAGTGGGAGGTACAGGGGCACTGTACACAATGGGAGGTACAGGGGGGGCATTCTACACAGTGCGAGGTACGAGGGCACTCTACACAGTGGGAGGTACGGAGCACTCTACACAGTGGGAGGTACAGGGGCACTCTACACAATGGGAGGTACAGGGGGCACTCTACACAGTGGGAGGTACAGGGGGCACTCTACACAGTGGGAGGTACGGGGCACTCTACACAGTGGGAGATACGGGGCACTCTACACACACAATGGGAGGTACGGGGGCACTCTACACAATGGGAGGTACAGGGGCACTCTACACAATGGGAGGTACAGGGGGCACTGTACACAGTGGGAGGTACAGGGGCACTCTACACAGTGGGAGGTACAGGGGCACTCTACACAGTGGGAGGTACAGGGGGCACTCTACACAGTGGGAGGTACGGGGCACTCTACACAGTGGGAGATACGGGACACTCTACACAGTGGGAGATACGGGCACTCTACACACACAATGGGAGGTACGGGGGCACTCTACACAATGGGAGGTACAGGGGCACTCTACACAATGGGAGGTACAGGGGGCACTGTACACAGTGGGAGGTACAGGGGCACTCTACACAGTGGGAGGTACAGGGGCACTCTACACAGTGGGAGGTACAGGGGGCACTCTACACAGTGGGAGGTACAGGGGCACTCTACACAGTGGGAGGTACAGGGGGCACTCTACACAGTGGGAGGTACAGGGGCACTCTACACAGTGGGAGATACAGGGGCACTCTACACAGTGGGAGATACGGGCACTCTACACAGTGGGAGATACAGGGCACTCTACACAGTGGGAGATACGGGGGCACTCTACACACACAATGGGAGGTACGGGGGCACTCTACACAGTGGGAGGTACGGGGGCACTCAACACAGTGGGAGGTACGGGGGCACTCTATAAAATGTGAGGTACGGGGCACTCTACACAGTGGGAGGTACAGGGGCACTCTACACAGTGGGAGGTACAGGGTCACTCTACACAGTGGGAGGTACAGGGTCACTCTACACAGTGGGAGGTACAGGGTCACTCTACACAGTGGGAGGTGCAGGGGGAACTCTACACAGTGGGAGGTACGGGGCACTCTACACAGTGGGAGGTACAGGGTCACTCTACACAGTGGGAGGTACAGGGTCACTCTACACAGTGGGAGGTACAGGGTCACTCTACACAGTGGGAGGTGCAGGGGGAACTCTACACAGTGGGAGGTACGGGGCACTCTACACAGTGGGAGGTACAGGAGTAACTACTCATCATATTTGAAATGCTGACCAGTACACACCCAACCATGTCTTTAGTATCCACAGCAACACATGATAAAGCTTGACAGATCATGGAGAGCTTATTTCCAGCTTTTTGTTGTTATTTTTAAATGTCCACGTTTGAACATGTGTAAACATATGTCTACACCATGAAAAGAGGTGTGATCACAGCACCATGGAAGAGCTTCAGCAATGCATTGAGAGTGCATCAAGGCTGTGTGTGTGTGTGTGTGTGTGTGTGTGTGTGTGTGTGTGTGTGTGTGTGTGTGTGTGTGTGTGTGTGTGTGTGTGTGTGTGTGTGTGTGTGTATGTGTGTCAGTGGGTGTGTGTGTGTGTCAGTGGGGGGGGGGGGTGTGTGTGTGTGTGTGGTCAGTTTCTTCCTTGTGGTGTGGAGGTGACATGGAAGTGGCTGCACTAACTAACATGACAACTTGTGTGGGCTGCACCCCCTCAACTAAACAGAATAAAGGGACACTGCAGGTCAGAGTTCACAATACAGCTACCCTACATAGTATATTGGCAATGTGTTGTGTGATAGACCTTTACCAGTTTTCATCCCGCTAGGGTAGAAACTGTTTCTTGTTGGGCTAGTTGAAGCATCCAGGGCTGGTATACTTCTCCCAGTATATATTACAATGGCAATGTGTGTGTGCTGTGTATTACATGTTGTACAGCTACAACAACAGCTGGAGGATCGGAACAAGAAAATTGGCCATCTTGAGGTAATATAGAGCGTGCAGACAATAGGGCCCATGGTGGGGGGCATCTGAGCCCTGACCAAGTTAATTGCTAGACTATCCCCAGCAGATCTCATCCATCCCTTGTCTCCACCCTCTCTATTGTTCTGTTGCTAGACTAGCCCCAGCAGATCCCATGCACACAGCTAGCCTGTACTCCCCACAATGACCTCCAACTCCATTGAGCCACACCCATGTGTCCACTGACCACACCACCTGCATTATGAGGGTGTGTGTGTGTGTGTGTGTGTGTGTGTGTGTGTGTGTGTGTGTGTGTGTGTGTGTGTGTGTGTCTCTCTCTCTCTCTCTGCAGGAAAAGCTGGAACACAAGAGAGAAGTGGCCCCAGTGTCTCCCTGAGGCTACAGCTATATGTATGTCAGCGTGTATGGATTGGAATAACTGGAGCAGTGTCACTTGCTCTGTCTGAGATACTTTTGCAGGCATACATTCAACCTGTATACATGTGTGCATAAGTATCTACATATGTGCATTACATTATACATGACGTATGTGCTTAATAAATATGAGAGTCAAGAACAAAGAGACATTCAGCACGCCATTGCAAGGTTGCTATGAAGTGGGTGAGAGAGGTGAGTGATAAAGAAAAGAAACCAATTAACAACATGAATAGGGTTGTTTGTTACCCCCTCCAGGGGTACATGGAGGTGATTGTGATGTGGTCGAAGAGAACTGATAAAGTACAAGGATGCATGACATTGACCCCCTGAATCCGTGTTTGGGGGGGGGGGGGGGGGGGGGGGGGGATGCTCAGTAATACAAAGGTTATATGACTAATCCAGATTAGAGACTAGCAGTATGAGTATCCCACTTGAACCCCTTCACAGACCACTGTACGAAGGAGGCTGAAGAGTGCTGGCCTCTACACTGAAATCTTCCCTGCAGGTTTGTGGTGGGGAGAGAAACATCACAACTAAAAATAATTGAACAAATACAACAAGGAAATGATCATCACTTCCAAACAAACAAACAATCTGGACAAGCATTGAACTGTTGCTAACGTCTTGTATTTGAGATAGACAGAATCATGTTTGGCTTTAATGATAAGTCTCGGGTATACACCAGAAGACCAGAGTCCTTCAACAAACATCTGCACTTATTCTGTTTCTTGACTGAGTTGAATGTAACAGACTGAGGGGGAATGGTAATGGTCGTCATTGCTAAGGACCCTAATGATAAAGTGAAGGGATGAGAGTAGAGTATGAAAGATTCTTTAAAAAAATTTTTTTAAAAAGAAGAAATACTTAAAGAAACTGAACTTGATAGAAAAGTACAATAAGGAACTCTAGTAGTAAAACTAGTGCAAAAGCTGAATAAAATATTAAATACATGTACTGGAGAAGCTAATTTGTAATGGGGGACCAAGTCTTGAAGTGTGTTCATACTGAGCAGTAAAACACTCACTTGAAGAATGGGAACACAGCGACTAGTGTTGCCTTAGAGATGGTAGATGTGATAACAGGCTCCAACATCTCTTTGCCAAGTCTGCTTTTTCTAGGGGCAGAACATGTCTTCATGACAAACTGGAGGTACTCCTGCAGCCGCAAACGTCTCTCCTCCACCACTTGTGCACTCTACAAGCAGGACATTGTACAAGCAACATTATCATGTGACCACACACACCCCTCCGCATGATACTGTCCAGGTGAGTGAGGGTGTCTGTGCAGGGACTGACTGACTTTATTGCCGATGGCTTTCTTGGGCGGGAAGCTGAAGCTGGCCACCTCTGGCACGTGCTGCTGCAGCTGCCTGTGGAACTCCCTGAACTCCGTGTACCTGCGGTAGATGTTCCACTCCACTGTCCTGATGCACACCAATATCTTCACAACAACAACATAGAAGTAAACAAAGGAGGTGTTTTGCACAGCTCAACGCCTCCAAACCTGGTAGACATGGAATGCTTCAGGCCCTCGTCCTTTCTTGATGACTGATGGAATCTGCACGGCAACTAACCTGCACATTACACACACAGATACATACCATCACATGGGGAGGGAGGGAGGGGAGTGGCTCACGCTCTGGTTTCCATGGCAGCAGGAGGGAGGCTTTCCACTGGAACAGGGACCTATAAAGTTAGTTTGCAATGATCCAGATCATCAAGTCGCACAACCTAGTGCACACATCTCTCTCCTCCCACCTAGCACCCCTTCCCTCTATCCCTCCATGCTGGCTGTCCCCCTCTATCCCTCCATGCTGGCTATTCCCCTCTATCCCTCCATGCTGGCTATCCCCCTCTATCCCTCCATGCTGGCTGTCTCACCGACCTTCATATTGGAGTCCTTCAAGGAGCGCACTAGAGTGCAGATGTGTGTGTCCTTCTCTGCTAGTTCCCTGTGCAGTCTCTTATTCAGCTCCATGATGTCTCCATACATTTCCGCCATCTAATACCACAACAGACCACAAGAGCAAAGTGAAGAGTTCAGTCACCACAATACCCCTCTCTCCTCCCAGGTAATTAGTGTTGACATCAACCAATGATCCAAGAGCAAACAAGAAGATCACTAAAATGATTCTACCACCCCCATCCCACTCCCCCCATGCATCCCTCCCCTCCCCCCCACTCCCATCATTTTACTCTTTACCTCTTGATAAAGATCCTACTGTAGGTTAGAGTGGCCATTAATATGGCAGTGGTTGATGCTACATTGACAGTGCTTGTTGCTATAGTTATAGTGGTTGTTGCTATAGTTACATTGGCTGTTGCTATAGCTGCAGTGCTTGTTGCTATAGTTGCAGTGCTTGTTGCTATGGTTTCAGTGGCTGTTATAATTGCAATGCTTGTTGCTATAGTTGCAATAGTTACTATAGTTACAGTGGCTGCTGCTATAGTTACATTGGCTGTTGCTATAGCTGCAGTGCTTGTTGCTATAGTTGCAGTGCTTGTTGCTATAGTTACAGTGGCTATTGCTATAGTTGCAATAACCAAGTGCACCTGCTGTAATTTCCGGTCTGCACTAGACATAACATTGTCCTGTGAAGAGGTCAAGAGTTCACCTCCGTCATTCAAGGTAACTCCGACTTCCTCCACATTGCCTTCAGAACTGCCTCCTCCACCAACTAAAAACATACCACAACCAAGTAATCTTGTGCCACAAAATGTAGCAACACTTAATTATATGAAGAATATATATATAATAATATTTGGTGTAAATCATATCTCAATTAATAGTCAATTTGATTGATGTTAAGCTGAGCTGGCCAGGGGCTAGGCATGCCTACAGCTGCTGATGCTCACCTGAGCTTGCTGGTGCTCACCTGAGCTTGCTGCTGTGGCAGGAGCTGTCTTGCCCTGGCCCTGGACCATGCTGACATACTTCTTGAGCTGCTCCCGCAAGAGGTCGTTCTCTCTCTCCAGAGCCTGCTTCTTGCTGGCATGGGCCTCCTGCAGCTGCACATAGTCCTGCCGATTCTGTGCTTCTCCTTGAACAAGACCTTGCACTTGACCTTCGAGGTCACAGATGCTGACCTCCAGCTCTCTGGGTCCAAAGGTGAACAAAGTGCACAATATATATATATAACACAAGGTATGAAGGTCAAACCAAAACTATTGTCTGGTCTAGTGGGTGATGGCCATGCACACATGAGCGACCCCACAGACCCTTAAACCACAAGATCAGACAGGCTCCTGGCAATTTGCATGTTCAATAGGTTCTGCCATCAGTTCTATATCTCCACTACGAGACCAACCACTTCACAAGTAGCTACTGGCAGACGGTACCCAACAGAGAATTTCACCTCTATCCCTCACTCAGCTAGACTGTCCTGTGGTTGCTAAGACAACAGTGAGAAAACACGAACCTATTTCTGATTTCCAGATCGTGCTTTATCTTAGAAAGTGCAAGCACAGCACTTTTCAGCTCCACCTCAGATGATGATGATGGTGGCAGTGAAGATGACAATGATGGCAGTGTGTTCTGTGCCACCCCAGCTGCCACAGAGACAGGGATCCCATTGGATAGAGGTACATCCACTGCCAATAGTTCCTCCTGGCCACCAGCCAGGGGCTCAGAGATGGCGGACAAGACTTGGGCAGTGGCCTCCATAGCCTCAGAACTCAGCAGGTCACTGCAGCTGGTCTTGGGGGAGGTAGAGTATGGGGCACAGGGGTCCGACTCTGAGGGCATGTCTGCACAGAGAAGACTGGAAGAGGAAAGAAACTCTTTGGCAGCCATAACTGGCGTCTCCACCATTGGGGGTGTGGTTTGTGCCTCTAGAAAGTCATTACCGACACAGGAGGTCACTGACGGCTCCGGCAGACGTGGGCCACGGGAGATGTGGGAAGAACGGGACTTAGTCTTTCTGTGTTTCTTTTTCTTCTCCTTGACACTGACAGCAATCACTTCATCATCTTCACCTCCTGCAAGGAGAGGGTTGAGGAGTGCAGTGGAGCAACATGTGTGGACATGTGTGTAGACCACATATGGATGACATGTGTGGATGACATGTGTGGATGACATGTGGACAACATGTGTGGACAACATGTGTGGATGACATGTGTGGATGACATGTGGACAACATGTGTGGACAACATGTGTGGACAACATGTGTGGACAACATGTGTGGACAACATGTGTGGACAACATGTGTGGACAACATGTGTGGACAACATGTGTGGACAACATGTGTGGACAACATGTGTGGACAACATGTGTGGACAACATGTGGACCAGACTGTCTACATGCAGAGTCATAAACATTAGCGCACGCACACACACACCCCAACACACACACCCCAACACACATACACCCACCAACACACACACATACGTGGTGCAGTAGCTATGGCTGACATAAGGTTGACAAATGGCTCTGGCACAGAAGGTCCAAGCTCGCGGCCATTGCCTGCGGTATGTACTGTAGTAAGTGTTGTGGTGTGTGGTTTTCCCGGAGCTGAGAAGGAAAGGTAAGAGAGGTGGTCATCATGGGGTAAAGGTGTGGTCCTGGAGGAATCTGTACCGACGGAGATGTCAACCGAACGAGACAAAGAGGAGAGATAAGCTGCATCCACAGCTATGGAGAAGATGATGGAACTCAGTCCAGCTGCCATGACAGGCAGCATGCTGCTCCTCTCCTGGTCCAGCAGGAAGGCATGCGGCTCATAGAGCTGTCTGCAAGCAGCAGCAACAACAACAACATTGGAGGACATTGATGGCATCAATAAAATCTATCTATACTATAGTGTGCAAACAGTCTGTGTATCCTTGATTCACGCTTGAACGGTTGAAGTTAGACCCACAAACCCATATATATATATATATATATATATATATATATATATATATATATAATCAGTGTCATCAGGGGAACGTCATGAGCGTGTCAATGTGGCCACACCCCTTTCTATATTCAAAAAAGCCAAAAATGGTACTTTTGCCAGAAAAAAAATGGAGCTACAGACCTAAAACTTGGCATGCAGACATAATTTGACTCTGTGAATAACATGGGGTGGGTCCCATCTGGCCACACCTTTTCCTCTTTGTGTGTAAGGCTAAAATATGCCAAAAATGGTACTCATAAAAAAACACTTTGACCTAATCACATGTTCACTTTTGTTTTAAAAATCTACAACATATGTCATCAAAGCAGATATTTTTGTGACTACAACCCACCAAAGATGGGCCAAAAAACTGCCCACAGGGTGGGTTTTTTGCTAGTATCTATAAATATGAAAAGGCAGCGTGTGGGCTCAATGCATAGCTAAACAGCTGAATGGATATTGATGAAACTTTGCAGACATGATTCTTGGGTACCTACTATGGTTTTCACCAAAAAAATTCAAAAAATGTCACCCCTGGTAGGGGAAGGAGTAATTTACATTTCCCATTATAAAAAGGCCTTGTAAACTGTGGCTCAATGGATAAAGCTTCCCTTCTCTTCCCCCCCCCCCCCCCTCCCCTTCTCCTCCTTTGTTTCCTTCTTTTTTTTCCTGTTTTTTCAAAAAAATTTTAATGCTTAAAAAAAAAAAAAAAAAAAAAATCATTTGAAAAAAAGTGGGTTAAATAGAGGACACTCAGACATGCAATGCACACATAATTTCTTTGTTATTTATTGGATTAGGGACCAGAATAGATTGTTATTAGTAGGTTATGACTCCCAATTGATTTGTTATTCATTGAGTGATTCGTTATTTACTGAGCTGAATTGTTACATGTAGATTACTGGCTTGAGTAGGAGGAAGCATACTTGCACAAACATGCACGCATGTAATTGTAATTAGGTGATTGATCATTGATTTTTTTTATTACTAGTAATTGTCATCCTCTAGCAGGCCATTGAGTTGGCAGGCCTCACGATAGGTTGGGTACACGTCTCCATTGAATGTTTTCAAGTCATCAAAGCATTTTGTTTTCATACAGCTGGTTAATGAGGATGATGGCCACCTCATCCACAGTGTTCATATTCTCTGGCTGGTCTCATATCCGCTCTAATTGTCACTTTGTGGTGTGGCAGGCAGATATTCTCCAAAGTATATTTAACTATGCTCACATAGGCATGATTACAATGCAGCATTTCTTGCAATTCAGTGACAGTATTCATTTGCAGGTCTCCACCAACATGCCCATTGGGTTGCTTGGCCTCCTCATCTGTGTTTCCCATGAAATGCAGTTGAACGAACTTCAGTTCCACCTCTGGAAATGGAAGTCGGCCTCTAATTTTGTGATAGCATTGGCCCTGAATCTTGAATGTGGTGTAATATCCTTGGTTGGTCAGGTTGTGCTTTACTCTGAAGGAGATCATCTGGAATGCAGAATTGTACTTATATCGAGATTATTTCTGAAATGCTTGCCAGTTGCAGTGTTTTCTTCAAGTAGCCTCTTCAGGATCAGTGTGGGATCTTCAATGAGTGGTAGACTGACTATTCAATTTGAGCAACTAATTCCTGGTGGCTCTTTTTCCCATTTCTGTGCCTTGCAGTGTGAGGCACGGATCTGTTATCCTTTCAATGGTCACCTTGTCATTGCTTGCATAATTTGTGGCAGTATCATATTGGAAACCTGCATTTAGTCAGATGAGTTTGGTTGTTTTTGTTATTGCTGTCTCCATATTTGTTGCTTCTGTGGTTGTTGTTCCCTGAAGTTCATGATGTGTTCGTACCTTCCGGTGGTCATGTTAGGTGAATTTGTTGTTGTTTCCTGATGTTGATTCCCCTGATCACTGTAGTCATGAATGTTGCTTTTGTTGATGATGTTTCCAGTGGTTCACCTACTTCGTCATGTGATTCTAGGATTCTATTGAGCCTGCTTCTCTGGCCTTTGGAAGTTATTTGGCCTTGAATGTTTGGTCTTATTTTGGGCATGTCTGTGCAATATATGCTGAATGGCTAAACATTGAATGAATGTATTGGTGTGTAACTGTAGTGTTATGACATACCTTATTTTGCCCTTGGTTGTCGTTTGAATGTGTTGTTTGGATTGAATGATTTGATTTGTTCAATTAATAGGGGTGTAGTTAATTCAGTTTTGTTACCATTGAATTATTGGTTTAACGGAATATTCGATTATTGAAGGGTATAATCAGATTTTGTGGTTATCCAGAAGTTACTCGGTAAGTCAAGTTTACCTGATGTTTGTGCATTTATTGAGTTTGACAAGTTCATAGTGCAATTTTGAAATGTAATTTTTTTAAGGCTAGAGGTACTTGTACTTTGGTGGGTTCTATTTAAATTCATAGTAGAATGTACATGGCATGGTTGTAGGTGCTAAAGCTGCTTGAAATAAACGCTGCAGGTTGTTAATTAAGTGTAGCGGTTTGTGATTTTGTCAAGGGAAGACTAAATTTTTTTTTGGTAATCCAAATTAAATTTCAATGTGTAGGGTTTGCTATTTTCTGTTTTGTGGTTGCAATGGGTTTAAAAAAAAATTAATTCATTTATTTATTTTATTATTATTATTATTACTACTTTTATTAAAATTATTATCATTATCATTTTTAGTAACACTAGGGATGGAAATGAAATATAAACGTGGATTGTCTACTTATTTAATTAATATGTATGAATACAATCTACCTTCTGTTTTTCCTCCTATGGTGTTTCCAATAGAAAATGATTCTGAATTTAAAAATAAATCCAAGGGAATATTGCACCAGACAGGTTGGGGGGGAATTTGTTCGATATTGTTCCATTAAAGATTTTAATAGGAACTCATCGTTTAATGTGTTGAGAGTTTGTAAGTATTAGTCTTTTCTGTGGAGTTTCTGTCATTGCCATAGAATCAACACTTGTTATGCTTTTTTTTCTTTGTTTTTTTCTTTTTTGGCTTAGGCTTTTTTTTTTTTTTTTTTTTTTTTTTTTTTTTTTTTTTTTTTTTTTTTTTTTTTTTGAGAAGCTTTTTTGGGAATGGGGATGGTGATTACTCCAATGGTTAGCATATTGCTATATTGCTTGTAAATTGGTGAAGGTTCAGAACTCACCATTTCATGCATTCCTTGGTCCATGGACATGCATACAGACACACTGAGTCCGAATATGGCCTCAGATTTGCCTGGCTAGGTTCCTCTCAAAAGTTTTTTTGATTAATAATTCCTGTTTTTGATTTGTATCTATCTATCTATCTATCTATCTATCTATCTATCTATCTATCTATCTATCTATCTATCTATATTACCTTATATTGTCCTCTCCATTGGTGGGCAGCCAACCTACCTAAAGGAAGCTGCTGGCTGATCTTCAGATAATGTGGAGTAGTCTTGAGCAGTGTGGCCACAAGTAGTGACAACATTTCTAAACAAATTGGGAGAGAAAAGGTCTGAGTGGGAAATTGCTAAGACTCTCGAAATGTAGTGAATTTAAAACCATGAGTCAGGCATTCCATACAAAGCTAAACCATAGCCAGCTGCCCACGCAGAAGAAGAGGAGACTGGAAGAGAATGCCTTCAAGTTTCTGGGAAAGGTATTCATAAGGCTGCAGAAAGAATCAAGATCCTTACCAAGACAGATTCATTCCAATTGTCACTGTTCTTGCAAGTTACACTTGAAGAAAGAATATCTGTGTCCACAATCCCAGGAAGAGCTGGAGTCTAAGTGCCCCATGATCAAAGAGCTGGCCTAGGACACCAGAAACACAGAAAAATTCTGGCTGGATGTGCATTCATACAAGGATCCAGTGGGAAATTTTCCATTCCAATTGTTCACCCTGGGTGTGCTGAAAATGTTCTATCTTCCTACTTTGAACACAAATAGTAAGTGGTGCATAAGGCAAATATTAAAGCTGTGATCTGAAGGAAAAGCTGTAATATGTTGCAATATAAATTTGTAATATGTGGTCTGAATGCTAAATATGATCTTTGTTAGTGTTTTTGTAGTGATTTATTCGGTAGCAGAAAATGTGTAGGGATAAAAGTAGTGATTTTGAGCTGAATCCATCTAGTAGCACTGGTCATGAGTCATCAGTTTTTCCAATAAAACATCTGGGAATGAACAGAGCTTGAATTACATTTGATTGGATGCTCTCTACTCAGTGTGGTTATTCCTATTCAAATCTCTTCCTGTAGGTTTGTGAGGTTAAAAGTGCAAGAAGTCGTACTTGACAACTCTTGGACATATGCTGGGTCACACTTGGCCACACCACTTTTCTACCTAACCATCATACCAAACATAACCCGCTCTTCAGAGTAGGTGCATCCTACACAGTGGATGGTTTTTAGCCACAAAAAAAAAGAAAAAGGAAAGAAAAAGAAGGGTCACCGTCCACATCTCTTCCCATGGGCAATCTGGACAAAAATGCAAAAAAAAAAGAAGATGCAATCCATTTATGGTATTTATAGACAGTCAAATTCATGGACCTAGAGATCTAGAAGCATGCAAACACAACTTGAATCTGGAAAGGAAATGGGTTGGGTCACACTATGTGACACCTTTTCATGAGCGCATATCATTATATCCCGGGCAACACTGGGTATATGCTGCTAGTAATATAATAACTTTGAGGAGTCAGAGGGTACAGATAAATTACAACAAACCAAATGGATATTACCATAGAAGTTTTCTGTTTTAATGTTTAAGTTCCACAAGTAGAGAGAGTCACTGTCACTTGCCATATATAGAAGCTCTGGAGTCACTGTCACTTGCCATATATGGAAGCTCTGGAGTTACTGTCACTGTCACTGTCACTTGCCATATATGGAAGCTCTGTAGTCGCTCACTTGCCATATAAGGAGGTCCAGTAGCCCTGTCTACCATGCTCACAGCTCTAGGAGTGAGCCCCCACATGTTCTCACTGCACTCACCCACACACTGAGCAGAATTATCTGGGGGAGGGGGGGGGGGGGGGTCGGCTCCCCTTCAGAGCTGTCTTTTCCCCCCCCCCCCTTCCAGGTTGGGGGTAAAGTAAACAGGCAATTAGCTTATGTGATGTACTGGAGGGTTTAATGTTTGTGACAATTAATGCAATTACAAATCTAACTAAATATAGTTTGCAAGTGTCTGTCTGTCTATAAGTAATACTACTCCTCCCAAATGAGTGTTCCAATCATAATAAAAATTTTACAGTCCATTTGAAGTAGCACTGGCCAGGGGTGCATAGATTGAGTTTCATCTTGGGGAATGATTTGTGAGAAGAAGAAGAAAAAAAAGAAATTAAAATGTTTGCATATATATATATATATATATATATATAAAAAACAAAAAAAAACAAAAAAAAACAAACAATAACCCTAGGAAATCATGGCCAAATTGATTAAGGTTCAGGTTTCCCAAGCTTAAATTCTGCAGTTCATATCCTGGGCCTATATTTTTCCTATTTCCACTGCCTACTTCTTTATTCCTTTTTCATTGTTCTTAACTTGATATATATTAATACTATCCAACTATTAGTTTGCAAGTGTCTGTCTGTCTGTAAGTAATGCTACTCTTCTCAAACAGGTATTCCAATCACCATGATATTTTTATAGTATATTTGGGGTAGCACTGGGAGTGCATAGATTGAGTTTTTGACTTTCTGTGTGTGTGTGGCAAAATAAACTGCCAAAAATGGCCATTTAGGGACACAAACGAAGCAGCTATATAAAGAGGAAATCCAATTTTGCAGGGGTTGTGCTGTATGCAGTACAATGCACTGTCTACTTCCAATTACGAGAGCCCCACAAAGAACCCTCTATAATAGCTAATGCATTATGCAATCTGAAAATATTGTTGCCACAGGAGGCCAAAGGCCAACCGAAAAAATGCTGATCAGGCAGATTTTTTCATAGATAATAAGCATTCAAGTGACATGGTCACACAATTTTTTTCCTAGAACTATCGATTATGAATCAGTTCAGCAGAATTAGTAGTGCCTTGTGGCCCAGTGAACTTTTGAGCTTTATGTTAATTTGTATATGTAAGCAATCAAACCATAATGGGCTTAGGAATTTGAATGTGCTATAGTCTGTATGATGGGAATATATTATTGATGGATAGTATTATTCATCATGGATATGAGAATGCTGTTTAGGAAGCAGGCTAGTAAGGATTCAACTGGATGCGACAGCACAGACAAGCCTCTTAGAATAGATATAGTAAGTGATAGATTACTCAGTGCGTATGCTTTACATCAGACTCTGCAAGTGAGCCATTCACTTCTACATCAACAATGAAACAGAAGCAGAACTAGTTCCTTCAAACAGGCACTGTCTTACAGACCCCAACAGAAAGCTTGTTGGTGGGTTATGTACGATGATAGTCTGGTGTGTGTGTGTGTGTGTGTGTGTGTGTGTGTGTGTGTGTGTGTGTGTGTGTGTGTGTGTGTGTGTGTGTGCGTGCGTGTGCGTGTGTGTGAGTAGGGGGCTGAAACACCAAGGGGAACTTGTGTGCTTTAAATGTGGACCAAGGCTCCTTCCAAGACTTGAAAACGGATACTGAATAATTATGCGAGCATGAAAAATCTCAAGTCACTAAACTGACATATCATACACTAATCCAAATTTTATGCTAATACCACATAAGGTTGGTTTTGATAACAAGCATTCCCCCACTTCCAAAAAATCCTAGATAAAACCCAGGTTCCTGTGCAGGAAGGCTCTCAACTCAGCAGTGTTTAGCTGTTATGGTACCATGGTTAAGTTCTGGGCTTACCTGAACCCATAAACCCCAGATGAGGACAGACAGGTCTTCTCTTTATGTAATATTCAGAGGAAAAAAAAATAAGACTAATTCAGTGTTCCTGTTACAGACATGGAACTCTATTTATGTAAATAGATTATCCCAAGTATGCCAACTGATGGTCAGGTTTGTGGTCAGGTCTATGGTCATGTATATGGTCACATCTATGGTTACATCTATGGTTACATCTGTGGTCACATCTGTGGTCCGGGTGTGCACCCAATTGGTGAACTGATGGAGGAGCCAATCACCTCTGACTCACAGACCGACCGAAGGACCGACTGACTATAGGACTGACTGACCATAGGACCGACTGACCATAGGACCGACTGACCATAGGACCGACTGACCGTGAAATAAGCAATCTCCTGATGTTTTCACATTCATTACTTAGCCATGAGACTAGCCAACTAATACATTCCAATTATCCTACCACTAATTAAGAAGTTATGATTACATATTTCTAAGGCGATTTACAATCATAACTTGTTAATTATGAGATAATTGGAATTGCCTTAGAAATAATCGAATTCCCCACAGGGGGACAAAAATCACGAACGAAATCCCAATAATTATAGCAATGTGGTGTGTGTGTGTGTGTGTGTGTGTGTGTGTGTGTGTGTGTGTGTGTGTGTGTGTGTGTGTGTGTGTGTATGTGTGTGTGTGTGTGAGATGTTTGTCTCTGTAGCAACCCTGTGCTTGACCTCATCCTGAGCAACATCTAGCCAGCCCCAAAGTTATTCTCCCTAACCAGACCAACCAGTTCATGTTACAGACTTTGTCATCTCTATGACAATTAGTGCAAACGATATACAGACTGGAGTTGTTTCCATGGTAACTGCATATAGAGGTGTTAATTCAACATACCTAAGTTGTTCTTCCTGTGCAATTATAATGTGTAAGAAATTCTCCAGTGTCCGCTCATTGATGGCTGCTCGTAACCACGCCCTTCCCCGACCCAACTCCGTCTGGACATGGTCTAGTCTGGTAAAGCGTAGCTCATCCTCTGCACTCAGACAGAGTTTAGCAAGTGGCCAGAGAGACACACTGTCGCTCCTACTAGAGAGCCTCAGGGCACTCCTGAACTTGAGCTTCCTTGCTCCATGGCACATCACCATCTCCCACTCAGTGCACATGGCAGACACCCTGTAGCATGCATGGGTGGGTGTGGTCATGTGTGGGCAAGGATAAAGGAGTGCCTTGCAGTGGGGGGGGGAGGGGCTGACAGCAGTACCTTTCATCACTTTCTGTAGCAATGTCTTGCTTGGCTCCAAAATGAACTTGCACCTACAACGTTAATAATTGATGATCACCTGACCACCGCTAATCAACTACATACAAGGGCTCAAACAGCTCCGGTCACCCCACCCCACCGAGCAACTAACCTGTTTGACACAGTTTAGAATCCTGTCCAGTAAATTCTGCCGGGCCATGGCCCCTGTGCTGCAGGTATCCATCCACACACTCTCCCCAGTTTACTCAGCCGAAGCCCTCACAGCTTACAAAACTCCCAGACTCTCAACCGCAAAGGAACTGAATCTGAAAAAAGGGGAAAGGTCACATGACGAACGCAAACATTCGGTAAGGGGTCATTCAAGGTTTGTTGTTTTTTTTCTTCTGTATTGCTGTTACCACGTGGCAAGAATTATTATTTTTTAAGGCAAGTGCTGCGTCGCAATGGCGGAGATTTCTACCTTTAAGTCTTTGGTGAGCTCCTGGGTGTTCTTAAAGGGGAGATGTAATCTCTTTTTTTTTCCAAGAATTATAAAGATAAAAATTTTTTGGAGCTTATTCCAGGTTTAGTTGGTCTATGGACCTAAACTATTCAAAATTTGAAGGCAAACCCTTGTGGTTCAAAGTTGAATACATTGGAGATACAATAGGAAAAACATAGCCTATTGACCTGATTGCATACATTGGGACTTCTCTTGATAACCTCTGTTGACTGAAACTGCTTGTATGCGTGCAGTGGTCAGCACTGGGAGGTCCAAGAGAAGTGCACATTTCCCATGTGGTGCAGCTGTATTTCAAAGGCCCATAACTTGTTCTGGGAATGGCTTCATGCCAACATATATCACATGTAGGCAGAAGTAGTTCACCACATAATAGAGTGTAAATGTACCACCTGCATACAGTAAACAAGTAGAACGTTATGAGCGTAAGTTTATTTATGTGGTTACACCCCCTCCTTCATCCTGTGTTTGTGTCTGTCCCCAGGGTGTGGCGGACGTACTGTGTGAAGCGTGTGTGGAGTTAAAGTGGCAGGTGCCCACTGCCATCCAGAGGGAAGCCCTACCAGTGGCGCTGCAAGGTGTTAGTCTTAACCCATACCACCCCCATCCTTCCAAGCTTTATTGTAGAGTTTGGGCAGACATGGGTCGTAGGTGCAATGAGGATTTCATGCAACTTCTCTAGAAATATCAAATCAGCCAAAAAAATTTTCACTCAAGATGAGGGGAGGGGCTAGGTTGCCACTGATGACTACTTGTGGCCGGGCACTTGCCTCAGCCTCTGCATGTCCTAGCTCTGCCCTCCGTCCAACCATGCTCTCTTGCTGGCTGTACAACTACATAGCATTATATTGCATTGAGATGAGTGAGAACGTTCTCTCTATAGGGAAGGATATAATTGGTCTGGCTGAGACAGGGTCGGGAAAGACTGCCGCCTTCTCTCTGCCTATCCTCCAGGCACTGCTGGACACCCCCACACGTCTGTTTGCCCTGGTGCTCACCCCAACCAGGTCAGTCCGGACGTGAGTGCACACACACACACACACAATGCAAATTCTTCAGCTGCTGTCACACAGTCACATGCACCTGACATAGTCAGAGTGCCTATGCACTAAGCAGGCACTATGAACCAGTGCAAGCAAACTCCTGGAGCATAGGAGCTCGCAGGACTGACCAAGACTCTCAGCTTATGGGTGTGGGCACCCAAAGTCCTACCTGAACCCTCAGCTGATTGACAAGCCGTAGTCAGTGAATTTGCACCCCAGGTCCCCATCACTGCTGGGTGGACTGGTGTGTGAAGATGCTGAAGGACAGGAAGGTTTCCTGTCAGTGCTGGGGTTGTTAGCCCAGGAGCATTAATTACTCACACACACACACACACACACACACACACACACACACACACACACACACACACACACACACACACACACTCTCTCTCACACTCTCTCACACTCTCTCACACTCTCTCACACACACTCTCACACTCACACTCACATTCACACACACACGTTCACATTCACATTGGTCACTGTCTCAACCCTTGCCTATTGTTGAGCCGAGTGTGAAGTAGTAATTGAATTGTTATCGTTTTTTGTTGTTTCTTTGTTTTTCCATATATGCAATGTGGCGTGATACTTGATGTCTATAGGTTAGAGACATAATGCAATTGAACTAATGCCAGCAATTGACTGCATGACTAGTTGAGTGTGTTAAGGATGTCAGTGTTGTAGCGATTGATTATTGTGCATGCGCTTTGGACTTCGAACTGTTTTTGGTAATTTAATGCAGTGTATGTGTGTTTTACCAACTCTCTCTCTCAGCTGCTTCATTGTTACAGGAAGCTGACCTTCCTAGGGCTAACCCTGTATAATATTGCTTCATCGTTGCTTGATTGTTGCAGGGAGCTGGCCTTCCAGATCAGTGACCAGGTGAAGGCCCTGGGCAGTGGGCTTGGGGTGCAGTGTGCTGTGGTGGTAGGTGGGATGGACATGATGACACAAGCCCTGGTACTCGCCAAGAAGCCACACGTGGTGGTAGGTAAGGGTTGTAGGGTTGAGTGAGCACAGGAAGTGACTGGGGGAAATTGTTATCATGTGGCTATTGTTAAAGCAACTCCTGGAAGATTGGTCGACCACTTGGAGAACACCAAAGGGTTCCACTTGCGTAGTCTCAAGTATTTGGTTATGGATGAAGCAGATCGGATTCTCAACATGGACTTTGAAACTGAGGTCAGTCATGGGAGCTTGTCCTCAGGCATGTTACCTTGGACAATACTGCTCATAGTGACCACACAATTGAACTGACTGCTGCAGGTGGACAAAATCTTGAAGGTGGTGCCTCGGGACAGAATCACTTACCTCTACTCTGCCACCATGACCAAGAAGGTGGCCAAGCTGCAGAGAGCTTCTCTGCAGCATCCTGTCAAGATTGAGGTCTCCACTAAGTTCCAAACTGTGGAGAAACTGCAACAGAGTTACCTCTTCATCCCTTTCAAGTACAAGGTACACAGCTGCCAGCCCTCTTTGATCGTGTATGGATGCTTGCTTGCTTGCTGTGAGGTAGCTGGATACCGGACCCAGGGGTAGCTCGACACTTGGCCCAGGGGTAGCCCAAGTTGAGGTTTCAACATAATGGTCGGGGGGGGGGGGGGGGTTATTCCATGACATACTGGCTCCAGTGGAGGCACTTTACCTGACATGCATTTGTCTTCGGTCCAGGTCACCATTTCCTTATTCATGTTGATGTGTGTGCACATTTTGCAGTTCTCAGTTTTGGTTGGGGTGTCTAATGTGTTCCTTGTTTCCTTCCAGGATTGCTACCTGGTCAGCATTTTGAATGAACTGGCGGGGAATTCCTTCATGATATTTTGTGGCACTTGTAATAATGCTCAGAGGTGAGAGGTCATTGTCATGTGAATGGACACCATCTGTACGTCTGTGTGTGTGTCTGCAGGACTGCCCTGTTGCTGCGACACCTAGGACTGGCCGCCATTCCTCTGCACGGCAAGTTAGGTCAAGCCAAACGTCTGGGTGCTCTGAACAAGTTCCGGAGCAAGTCTCGCTCCATCCTGGTTGCCACGGATGTTGCTAGTCGTGGTCTGGACATCCCCCATGTGGACGTGGTGCTCAACTTTGACATCCCCACACATTCCAAGGATTACATCCATCGTGTTGGGCGGACTGCCAGAGCCGGCCGGTCTGGGCGAGCCATCACCTTCATCACACAGTGAGCAAGGGGGTGTGGTCTGAACATGGGCCAGTGCTAGGGCTGAGGTTTGAATTAAAGACTTGAATAGTTTCAAAATAGGGCCGCTGCTGTAAGGCCAGTGCTGTAAGGCTGCTGCTGTAGGGCCGCTGCTTGCGTAAGGTGTCAGTGTCGAATGCTGAATACATCTTTACTTACAAATATAAGTGGTTGTTCCTGTTGTCAATGGCACATGCTACTATATGATATCAAAGAGCACTCAATATATGTGGGGGAGGGGTGTGGTCTATTATTAAAAAAGAGAACGGTATGAATGTGACAGGGGAAGTGTTGTATGTGGCGATGTGTAGCCTCTAGGATATTGTGTATGTTGTATGTGGCGGTATGTTGCTTCCAGGATATTGTGTATGTGGCAATGTGTTGCATCCAGGATATTGTGTATGTTGTATGTGGCGGTGTGTTGCCTCCAGGATATTGTGTGTGACATGTGCACTGTTGCAGGTACGATGTGGAGTTGTATCAGCGGATTGAGGGTCTGATGGGGAAGAAGCTCCCAGTGTACCCCATGGTGGAAGAAGAAGTGTTGGCCCTAATGGAGAGAGTCTCGGAGGCTCAGCGCTTTGCTCACATGGTGGGATAAGGCAGCACCAGCTGCCCACCATGCTATGATGACGACTGTGTGTGTGTGTGTGTGTGTGTTGTGCAGGAGTGCCAGACCTCAAAGGACGGCAGGAGACGGAGGGACCCTTCACCAGAGGACGACAATGAGGATAAGCCAAGAAGTAAACGAAGGAAAACTAAACGTTGACAAGTCTCATTAACCAGTGTTTCATTCAGGGGTGGGGGAGTTTTGGGATGCCCCCTCTCTCTCTTCCTAAGCAATTCAACAAATTCACTAAATATATTTAGATGCAGTTGTTTTTGCTGTTCTTTTCATTAAAAATGTGAAGAATTTTGTCATAATTAGCCTGTCTGTCCAGTTTGGACCCTCGTAGGGTTTCATGACTTTGAGATGTGCAAAATTTTATTTGACTTTTTCTGATCTTTTTCTTTATCATTTTCATTTGTGAATACAACCTCTCCGTCAATGCTGCAACAGGAAGTGCCACTAAGATCTTGACCAGAGTATAAACTGAAGGGAAAATTCAACTGTTGGCATTTGATAACACCATGGTTTCAAATAACTCATGAAATGGATTTTTTTTTTTTTTTTTTTTTTTTTTTTGGTGGTTTTTTAAGCTATATTGTGCATGGGTTGTTTGTGTTTTGTTTTGTTTTATCTTCTGAGGGACCTACAGAACATTGGCCTCTCTCTAAAGAGTTGTTAAACTTTAAGAATACCAGCAACTCTTGGGGAAATTTTCTTGAAAATGCTTTGTGATTTTGTCCATTAAACTTCTCTCAGGCAACTGTCACTCACAAACGTGCTTTTAATCAGGAGCATGCTCTTTAATTGTGCTTGTGGTCTGCTCAGTCACTTTACGGCCCCTTTTATTAAGTTTAACCTCGTAGTTTAACAATCCTCCCCTCCATCTTCCGTTAGGGTCAACAGACTTGCACCTCCGTAAGTCCTGTATCAGTGAACATGAACTTTCCAACAACGCAACAGGCAGGGGAGAATTTCCAACAACACAAGCAGTCGGAGGAGAATATAAATATGCAGAACATATTTTTGTTGTTGAAAAAGGCTATAACTTCATATCTTGTATATAAAAAGAGAACTTTCTTAAGTTATGTTGGACTTAACATCCAAACAGCTGAAGAGATTTTGATAAACTTCATGGACATGACCTTTGGGTACATCAGGTTTATCACCAAAAAAAAAAAAAAATTCTAAACGTGTTGGGCCTGGTAGGGAAAGAAAGGATTCAAATACTTCATACAACCAGATGGCAATCTGTATCCCAAGCAGAACCCAGATAGGCCATACCACCCTTTTTCTTCTTCACTCTCAATTTCCACCCATTGATTTCTTCCTCACTCTCAATTTCCACCCATTGATTTCTTCCTCTTTTTCCTTTTATTTATTAACTTGATGACTATTTGCAGCTTCACATGCAAGGTTGGAATACATTTCTTTTTTCCTTTTTTTTTTAACCTTCTATTTCCCACAATTCTATCATAAATCAATCAACTGTTGAAAATTCCAAGGTGGGCCAGATTTCTTTTTTCTAACCAGAGGACCTGTGGATGGCTATGTGGGGATGAGAAGAAGGTGCACCAACAACAGACCCTTCAATCATGATCCTTTTTTTCATTTGTGGAAAATATTAGGGTTTGTACAAAAATTAGCATATTTTACGAAGAGAGAAAGAGTTGAGAGCTTTCTTTCAGGAAAACCCCCAGAATAAAATGGAGCCAGCAACAGGAAAAACTAAACCATGATGCAGCATGGGATGTTCAAGTTCCTAAGGCTCTAATAATGCAAGAGATCAAGACAACAATAAAATCCAGCTGTTTTGTTATCCATGAAATATTCAATGTTTTAAATATTCAATTGGCAATTCTGGTTAGCACTGCATCAGTTGAAAGCTCATAAATTTTATGAAGATTGTAATGAAATTTGCCCTTGTCCTCCACTTAACAATGAATTACTTTGCACAATTCCACGGGATGCCTGGGTCTTCTTTCACCCAAGCCAAACTCAGTTTCTTACTCTAACAAACTGGCTTCCCTTCCAACAACAAAATTTAATAAAATTTAATAACTTTTGAAAAGTACATATATATATATATATATATATATATATATATATATATATAAGGATAATAGCACTATTGGCTAATAATATAAGGTCACTGAAATAATGCAATTATTCTGACTGAATAAAAATACACAATAATCGCTCCACTAAATACACTATCCTCCTTCACCTCAATACACAACAATCCCCCCCTCTTTTATAATAATAATCTGATGATGTCACTCAGTCCACCCTCAAGGATCAGACTTCTGTCCCTGTCTCTTGCTGGTAGTTTAGCAACTGCATCTTTTCCCAGTCTTCCTGTCTCTCCCTGCACTTCTCTTGTATTTAGTTTTAAAAGTACATGTGCTCCTACACTTTCTGTCTCTCCCTGCAGGGGTTTCCCTGACAAAGATGATCCAACAAGACTATGCAACCAACCATCACCTTGGTAACCCATGTTGACACAAACATTGCATACTAATGTGGATTACTATTGAAGGGCCAGAGTTAGGTGATGCTAATTTTGAGAGGAATTTTTAGATGTTTAAAGAGCTATTTCAGAAAATCAAATTTTGAGCGTTAACTTTCAACATCAATCTTAAAATTATTACTATGTACATGCATGTCATGACTCATGAAGGCCATCATAATCCTTTTGACAATTGAGCCTAATTTTAGGAGGAAAATTCCAGTATGCCCTCCCCTGTATTAATCCCTGACTGTGAAGAGATAATAAGGTCAGTTGGAAGGAATCAATCATACTGAAATATGTGATGTTTCATTTCCACAATACAGGGCACCTACATCACTTCTCAAATGAATGCATTCTGTTTTGCTCAGAGAACATTTGGTTTTCAGCTGTACCAGGCCTTTCTCCGGATGCTCCAGACTTCATGACCACCAGTTAGTGGCAAAAAAGAGAGAAGTAATTTTATTTATAAACTTCATAACTGCTGATAGTAGCTAGATACTCTAATTAGAATGCTCCATCTACGTTAGCCGATCTCTGCTCTCTTGATGCCGCTGCATTACGTCTTGTGGTGGTTGCTGGCTGCTTCTGTCGACGTCCTAATGAGCCTAAAGTTCTCTGACATCACCAATGACTTAGCTCTTCAAAATATAACTGGTCAGATGGCTGCATTCGCCGACTTCAATTCGGACAAAGCAACTGACATCCTTGTCCTGGACAGCCTAGGTATGCTAGAGTGTGTAGCCTCACCATGCAAGAGGATTAATCCAATAAGTAACCATCTCTCTCTGATATTAACTGCAGGCAAGACTCACTTGTGGCTTGGAGGAAAAAGTTCATTTCAGTTCATTTCATTGTATGTCTGTCCTCACCACACCTGGGTGGATACTCACTGGTTCAGTTGCCTTCATAATGATTGCACTGATGGATCTTAATTGCAGGGATATCCCCCCTATGGTGGTAGCAGTGAGGGTGGGGGACCTTGATGGAGATGGGATGTTAGACTTGCTGTGTAAGCAGACACCCAATGAGAGTGGCTGTTCCTCTGCCCTTGTTGCTTGGTTGAGCTTGTCAATAGCAACAGGGATGCCTCAAGTAACTAGTGAGTTGGTGTGATAGACTCTGTGTAGTTCTCCTTAACCCTGGCTATGGGAAACTAACCCCCCCCCCCCTTCCCCACCACTCTTCCTCATCTCTAGATATAACGCATCTGTTCAGTACTCCTTCTGATGATCACCTTCTAATGGCTATTGAGTAAGTTTGTAGGCAATTAATTTATCTTCATTTTTTATTTGCTCTTTTTCTACCCTCATCACTCTTGGCCTCTTACTTTCTCTCAAATTCTCTCAATCACTCTCCTTTTTTCCACTCCTTTCTCCTCTCCCCCTCCCTCTCTCCCCTACCTTCCTCCCTCTCTCTCCTCCCACCCTCTCCTCCCTCCCTCCCTCTCCTCCCTCCTTCTCCTTCCTCCCTCTCCTCCCTCCCTCTCCTCCCTCCCTCTCCTCCCTCCCTCTCCTCCCTCCCTCTCCTCCCTTACTCTCCTCCCTTACTCTCCTTCCTCCCTCTCATCCAGTATAAATGGTGACCACATCTCAGATATTCTGGCCAGCACCTGTGCAAGTCCACACACTTTGACCTACTGGGTCAGCAGTGGAGCAGAGTATGTGTTGCAGCACACATCAGTATCCATGGCAACTATAATCTTTGTTCATGATTGCAGCCGGACCTTTCAACAGAGCAACCTTGGAAGAGAAGAGGGAGGAGTGAGTTTAGGTGGGCACTACCTGGACCTCAGCTCGGATTGTATGCCTGAGCTTGTTGTGTTCGGCAAGGGAGAGAGTGCAGAGGGCAACAGCATGATGAATATCTGGAACCGGCAGGTGGGGGTGTGGTAGAGACGGGGGGGGGGGGGGGGGCTGGAGTGAGGGGAGGGGTAGAGAGAGGGCAGAGCATGACTGAGTGTGATATCTGTCTTGTGTTGTGTTGTGTTGTGTTCCTCTATTAGGGAAGGGAACTGGTCTGGAAACAGAATATCTCTGTTCCTGTTCCATCAGCAGAGATTGTCGGTCATCCAACATTTATTGACATGAGTAATTATAGAGTTAAAGTGGCCCTCCACCTCCCTCATTTTCTCCATTCCTAGTGTTGCCTCTCCTTCTTCATGTGTTCATTCTTTTGCTGTGTGTGCTGTGCAGATTCGGATGGTGTGAGTGAGGTTGTCGTGGCAACCTGCCATCGGGTGGAGGGCATACTCTGTGAGGATGTCAGGATACACACATTGTCTCTGCTGGAGGTCTGTAAGTCACATGCTTACACAGAAACCACTTGTCTCTAGGCACACTAGGGAGGTGGGCACCAATAGGAAATCATTTAATTCATATTCTGTTTGTAATTAGTCTACCAAAATATATAATTTAGGGAGTAATTGTTTTAATAAAGCAGTTGGTTGTCATGGTTACTCCTGTCTGTGAGGAGGTGGCTCCCAGTGCTGCGGTGGCTCCGTGTACACACACACACACACACACACACACACACACACACACACACACACACACACACACACACACACACACACACACACACACATCCCAATCTGTCCTATCTATTCTGAAGTCTCCCGCATTTACTGTCACTTAAAAACAATCAGAGCAATGGCCAACCATAGTGGGCTGTCGAACGCTCGTGATACCCCCAATTTGATGGAACATATACATATAGCACTGCTATACAATATATACATGCAGCATGTATATGTATATATATATATAGTGCACTGCTATATAATATATACATACAGCATGTATATGTACGTACATATATATGTACATACAGCACTGGTATACAATATATACGTACAGCATGTATATGTATGTATGTTTGTATGTACATACAGCACTGGTATACAGGTGCATGCATTTCAATCTGAATCTGTCATAATCGTATATATATGACATGACATGTGTGTGTGTGTATATGTGTCAAATTAAACATTGGTAGTTGGAAACTGTTCCAGGTCTTTCTGAACTGCCATCAACAGATGTTTAAGAGGAATTCAGGTGATCAAGTGACCAGTCCAATGCCTCTCTAATAGATGTTGCTACAACAAGAATGAAATGAATAGGACCATATTTTAATAAACATATTTATCAAAATAATTCAATGTGGGGTTGGAAATGATCCCCCTCCCCCATATGCTCATATCTTTGTCACTCAAAAATTCTCTTTACTAAAATGTTTCCCTAATTTTCATCTCCAGGGGTTAGAATGTCTGCATGTGTGAATGTGTGCACTTGAGTTGTTCACAGCTGGCCTTGTTGTTGGCTTGCCCATGGAGGGAGGGAGATGTTGTGTTTGGCATGGTATTGGCTAGAAGGGTAGAACATGGCTGACGTCATTGGACTGAAACCCCTTTACCCTTCTCTGTAAAGATGAGTGTGAGGGTGAACCAAGGAATACTGACATCGTGTGTCCTTGCCTATGTGCCATTCCTCAGAATCTTCCCAACTACCCACCCCCATAATTGGATCATATCACTGAGAACTGTAAAATTAGTAATCTCACAGTATATGAACTAATAATCTGTAAGTGTGCAGTATATGAATACCCAACTTGTGGTTTCTTTATAGTATCCAGGAAGTGACATCATTAACTGCAAGGGAAATGGTTCATGGAGGCTTGGTTTCAAAGTAAGTCAAGTAAGGTTAGTGTGTGTGTGTGTTTAATGTGAGTGTGTGTGTGCGTGTTGGTGTGTGCGTGTTGGTGTGTGCGTGTTGGTGTGTGCGTGTTGGTGTGTGTGTGTTGGTGTGTGCATGTTGGTGTGTGCATGTTGGTGTGTGCATGTTGGTGTTGGCGTGTGTGTGTGTGTGTATTTAATGTGAGTGTGTGTGTGTTTACTGTGAGTGTGTGTGTTTACTATGTGTGTGTGTGTGTTTACTGTGAGTGTGTGTGTGTTTAATGTGGGTGGGCATGTTTGCTGTGGGTGGGTGTGGTGTCAAGCTGGTTCCACTCGTGTGTGGCTGCAAGTGGATGTAACTGCACGCATGCATTATTCCACCACTTGCAATGTCTCATGTATTTATTCTGTAGAAGAATGTCAAGTCGGTGAACGTCTCTCGTGGTGACAGGTCCCTGGGAGTGCCTGTCAGTGCCATCATGGCCGACCTGACACTCGGAGACCTGCAGCTAGACAGCTCACCAGATCTGCTTCTACCCGTCTCCAACGCCTCGTATGTGTGAACTGTGAACTCTCCTGGATGCACAACTGTATCCTGTATGCCTGGTCTGTTTCCTCTTCCCTCCACTTCCCTTACCCACTGTGATCCCATCAACTGTTCCAACTTTACCAAATATCACCTGTCCACCATCTTGTTAGGCTACTTTCTCATCCTCTTCTTTCCTCTTCCCCCTCTCTCAGTGCAGCTCTCTCCTCTGTCTGTCCTCCATGACTGTCTCCCTCACTCAGTGCAGCTCTCTCATCTGTCTGTCCTCCATGTCTGTGCTCCTCACTCAGTGCAGCTCTCTCCTCTGTCTGTCCTCCATGACTGTCTCCCTCACTCAGTGCAGCTCTCTCATCTGTCTGTCCTCCATGTCTGTGCTCCTCACTCAGTGCAGCTCTCTCCTCTGTCTGTCCTCCACGGCTGTCTCCCTCTCCTCTGTTTAGCTTGTCGTGTGATTTGGTTCCTCAGCACTTATGAGAGCTTTGCTCTCCTTCTCTCTGGAACAAGAGAAGGATCGTTCACTCCTCGTTGGGAGAGTCTCGTGCGTCTTCCTTACAGAAATGCTACTGAGATTAACTTTTTCGACTTTGGGGAAGATGTAAGTTTTCATAATTTTCACTGAACCATAAAAAAACTGGTTGAAGTAGGTTGACAATGGCTCTGTGGGGACACACACTGGACCAACATCATGCTGGGTTGAGGCAGGTTGAAGTAGGTTGACAATGGCTCAATGGGGACACACACTGGACCAACACCACACTGGGTTGAGGCAGGTTGAAGTAGGTTGACAATAGCTAAATGGGGACACACACTGGACCAAGGCAGGTTGAAGTAGGTTGACCATAACTCTATGGGGACACACACTGGACCAACATCACACTGGGTTGAGGCAGGTTGAAGTAGGTGACAATAGCTCTATGGGGACACACACTGGACCAACACCACACTGGGTTGAGGCAGGTTGAAGTAGGTTGACAATAGCTAAATGGGGACACACACTGGACCAACACCACACTGGGTTGAGGCAGGTTGAAGTAGGTTGACAATAGCTAAATGGGGACACACACTGGACCAACATCAGGCAGGTTGAAGTAGGTTGACCATAACTCTATGGGGACACACACTGGACCAACATCACACTGGGTTGAGGCAGGTTGAAGTAGGTGACAATAGCTCTATGGGGACACACACTGGACCAACACCACACTGGGTTGAGGCAGGTTGAAGTAGGTTGACAATAGCTAAATGGGGACACACACTGGACCAACACCACACTGGGTTGAGGCAGGTTGAAGTAGGTTGACAATAGCTAAATGGGGACACACACTGGACCAACATCAGGCACGTTGAAGTAGGTTGACCATAACTCTATGGGGACACACACTGGACCAACATCACACTGGGTTGAGGCAGGTTGAAGTAGGTTGACAATAGCTAAATGGGGACACACACTGGACCAACATCAGGCAGGTTGAAGTAGGTTGACCATAACTCTATGGGGACACACACTGGACCAACATCACACTGGGTTGAGGCAGGTTGAAGTAGGTGACAATAGCTCTATGGGGACACACACTGGACCAACACCACACTGGGTTGAGGCAGATATCTTGACAACACGTTAATGACTTTGTTGATAGTCTGTATTGGTTGCCTTCAGGGTGTTCTCGACATTGTGGTGCAACACAATGTTGCCGGGGAGGAGTGGCGTGTGTCTGCCTTCAGGCAGTCGCTCAGCGCTGATCACACCTTCCTCAAGGTGCTTGGTGAGTGTGTGTGTCCCCCTCCCTGGGAATATGTGTCACTGATCATGTGATCATGTAATTGTCTAATGCAGTGCTAGGAGGCCAGTGCTACACAGACTGTTCCTCCAGGACTAGAGTGAGTGCTGATGGACACACAGCAGGTTCTGCCATGATCTACACACACACACACACACACACACACACACACACACACACACACACACACACACACACACACACACACACACACACACACACACACACACACACACACACACACACACACACACACACACACACACACACACACACACACACACACACACACACACACACAGAGACTTCCCCTTGTCTGTACATGTCCTGTCTGTATTCACTTGCCCCCTCCCCCCCCCCCCCCCCCCGACCCTTGGTCCATATCTCTCTCCTCCTGTGTCCTCCCACCAACCCTTGCCACTATCTCTCTCCTCCTGTGTCCCCCCACCAACCCTTGCCACTATCTCTCTCCTCCTGTGTCCCCCCACCAACCCTTGCCACTATCTCTCTCCTCCTGTGTCCCCCCACCAACCCTTGCCCCTCTCTCTCTCCTCCTGTGTCCCCCACCAACCCTTGCCCCTCTCTCTCTCCTCCTGTGTCCCCCCCACCAACCCTTGCCCCTCTCTCTCTCCTCCTGTGTCCCCCCCACCAACCCTTGCCCCTCTCTCTCACCTTTTGTGTCACCCCCCCCCCCCCCCCCCACCAACCCTTGCCCCTATCTCTCTTCTCCTTGTCCTCCAGCCCTACGGGCCAGTGTTATCATCAGCCTCTGTGGTATACTCGACCACCAATAGACAGGGCCACACCCAGATGACTAAAGCCACGCCCAAATCCTCCTCTGCTCCTCTCCAACTTCCATTTATCATTTTTGGACTTGGGGAAACCCCCAACTTCATAGAGGCCCTCACAGTGGGCACGGCTGTAAGAGTTCAGGTTCCTTCACATTATGCCAATGCAAGTATCAGCTTAGTTAAAGTCAAGTTCAGAAAATGGAGGAATTTGGTACCAAACTCTCAAGTAATTGTGATTCCTATCCCACCAGCTGAACCGAGAAGGTGTGTGTGAGCAAGTGGGTCTGTGCTATGCATTTGTGAGAGAGATGGTATACATCTGTTGATGCGTGTGTATTGTTGCATTTCTTTTTTTATGTAAAAAAAGGTTCCTTTTACTTTTTTTTTTTGTTCTCATTCCACACTCGAACACACTTGCACACACATACACCCACACTCACATACACACACACAGCTGGCACTTAGAGCTGTACTTGACCCCGAGCCAGCTGGTGTTCACCACCACTGGAGTCTTGTGTGCACTGGCATTAGGTCTGGTGGTCCTCATCCTCCTCCTGCACGCCAGAGAGAAGGTAACTTACTAACTACCTCACAGTAGGTAGGAGGGCAGGCCATTATATCATGGTTGTCCATTTATAACTCTATCTTTCTTATTCAAGTACTTCATGATCACCATGTCTGTGTGTTTGTGTGTCTGTCTGTCTGTCTGTCTGTCTGTCTGTCTGTTGTCTGTCTGTCTGTCTGTCTGTCTGTCGTGTGACTGTGTGCCCTCCTGTCTGTCGTGTGACTGTGTGCCCTCCTGTCTGTCATGTGACTGTGTGCCTTCCTTCTGTCTGTCATGTGACCTGTCTATCATGTGACTACGTGCCCTCCATGCAGTATCAGGACTCACAGGAAAGGAAACAGGCCAAGTACAAATTCCATTTCAATGCCATGTAAGAGAATCTCCAGTACTGGTCACATGACCTGCAGCCACACACATACATACTGGTCACATGAGCTGCAGCCACGCACATACATGCTGGTCACATGATTTGCATTATTATTTTAATATTTCTCCCACTATCATTTTAATCAGTATAACTGATGGTTGTCGTATGTTCCCCCCCCCCTCTGTATGTGGGTAGGTGTGGCTATCATTAATATGGTTCCTCATCATTTGATATTTTCTGTCTGATGAGATGTTCAGTAGCTCTGAAGTTTGCAAGATGGTTCCAACCACTCACTTGTTACATTTATGCATTTTACAATTGATAAATGATGGGTGTGGTTTGTACTGCTAGAATGTTGGATGTCATCACCACCAATTTCAGGAGAATTTCTTGATATCTGCCCTTGCCACTAGTCATTCCTTAAATAACACAACTTACCTGGTTCACTTGTAAGGCAAAGTGTACAGCTCAAGGAGCAGCAGTAGGGATTCAATGAATACATGTGATTGCTCAGAAGGTCCACAATTGCATCTATAGCCACCACCATTACACCTATAGCCACCACCATTACATCTAAAGCCACCACCATTATATCTATAGCCACCACCACCGTTACATCTATAGTCACCACCATTACATCTATAGCTACCACCATTACATCTAGAGCCACCACCATTGCATCTAGAGCCACCACCATTGCATCTATAGCCACCACCATTACATCTATAGCTACCACCATTGCATCTAGAGCCACCACCATTGCATCTATAGCCACCACCATTACAGCTATAGCCACCACCATTACAGCTATAGCCACCACCATTACATCTATAGCCACCACCATTACATCTATAGCCACCACCATTACATCTATAGCCACCACCATTATATCTATAGCCACCACCATTACAGCTATAGCCACCACCATTACATCTATAGCCACCACCATTACATCTATAGCCACCACCATTACACTCCATTTCCATCCTCTTAGGCCCATGGGTATTGAGAGAACTCAGAAGACTCATACGTATATTATACTATTTGTGAATTGAGTACATCTGAAAGTTGGTTCAACTGCAAGTTAGGAAGTTCGGTTGCACCTCGTGGGATTAGCAAGCAATCTTTCTGGTTGGAACAATATCTACATGAGTGTGGTCACTGCTATTAATCCCAGCTGTATTCCAAGATAATCAGTAGGTGGGGCCAAATGGACTCCTAACTGGGATTCATCCATCAAAGCACAGAGATCTACTGAAACACAAGCCATGCCAGGCTCAGCCACACTACTGCATACACTGAGAAGAGAAATCCTTTATTTTGTGGTCAAAATACCAGAGAGAGGGGGGGGGGGGGGTTATTTAAATTATTTTAAGTAGCTACGATTTCCCTTTCCAGTGTGAAAGTCATTTTGACATAAGATGGTAGCTTACTGCGTGCCTTCAGGTGTTACATTGAATGTCCCCATTGGCACATTTAAATAAGGTAAAGCCAGTCCCTCAAAGCCACACCCCTCACATTTTGCTGTTGTTGCTGGACTATACTTGCACAGTTCCAATTCTGTGACACAGTAGCAGAGTATTAGCACTAGCTGAAGTATAGCATCATGTAACACTCTGCCCCACTTATAGCCACCACAATTACACACCACTTGAAACCAAGACTCTTGATGTAACCCTCAATGAAACATGTCTGATAATCACCAGTTCAACAACCCACAAGAACTACTAACTTGCATGTCCTTGCTCCTCCAAAGAGAACTAGCAGGATTGAAAGACTGAGACAGTCCTGGATGACAGGCATGATGTTCAAAAACACATGGCTGCACCATCTCCTTTGAAATCACGCAAAAGTTTCCTGAGCCATGCCATTGCCCAAAGATTCCTAAAGACTATAGACTGCTCAAGGCACCTATCCATGACATGGGGATCACTCCCACAGAAGAGCTACCTTCTGGAATGAAATCAAAATGGTGGAATGAGATGTGTGCTTGCTCTGGTGAAGCACTGACAGAATTGCCTATGGCTAGATGCAGGTGTGGCCATTCCTCATGTGCTAACTTGCCCACTCCTTCACTCCCACTGCACCACAATAGATCTGCCCAGACTACACACCAGCAGTTAAAGCGTGTGTCAAACTGTGGGGAAAAGAGCTCTGTTTAGTTTGATGAAGACAAGATATGTTACACAACACTAACAGCTGCGCATATTTACTTCTGCTTTGTAGATCTTGTCAATAAAAGTGCTCTTTTTTTTTAATAACACAAGGCAAAGTTGTGATTAAAAAAAGGAATTAGAAAATTAATTGTTGTGGTAGGCCTTGAAATTTCTGAGATAGCAGAAACTGAATCAAGTTAGAACCTTGCTGGAGTGAGACTTGGAGAAACACACGTGCACTAACCTATTACAGTTGTTCTCCTGAAGGTTGAGTGTGTGCTTGGATAACAAATGAAACTATATAGAAACTAAAAGATGTGGTTGGGGGGGGATTGGTGGGTGGGTGGGTGGGTTGGGTTCTGACACTCTGACTTGGCACATTAGCAGCATTACTAGTGGTAGACTTGCCTCCAGAGCATTAGAGAGGTTCCCCCACCCCCCAAAGATGCTTGGCTTCTCCCTGTCCCAACACCAGAGAGAAGGAAAGACAACAAAACACAAGGAATGAAAACATGCACACATCCCTTCAGCCACCTGACTCAACTCTCCCTTTTCCAGAGTTGTTTTAAGCAACAAGTTGCAGCTAGGCTAGTGATATTTGGGACATACACACCACACTGAAACTGACGATTCTATTTTATAACAGCATAAAACCATGGTGTTCTTTCTTCTTTCTTTTTACAAGATCAAAAAGTATCTGCACCACAGCCCCAACTCTCCTTCTTGTGGGATCAGCTCTTAGTGCAATGGAGAATTAATTTCTTAACCATTTCACTATATCTTCACCCCCACTTGTTTAACATGTCCAATGGACTCCATAATGCATCTCTTCTTCTTACCCTCCTTTTGTTCCCACTTCTCTCTTAATTTCTTTTCCCTCCTTATTTAACTGTTCAGTCAACCCTCTCACTACTAAATTAACCCTCTATTTTTTTGGGTCCATATTCTGTACCTCCCTCCCTGCTCTCCTTGGCTTAACCCTCTTCTGTTTTCTCCCCTTAACTCTTTCCTCTGTTTACCTTAACTTTTTTCTATTGCTCTCCATATTTCTATCCATTTGCACTCTCTTCTCAGCTCTTCTTCAGCCCTTCTCTGGTTTTGCACTGGCTCTCTATACTCTCAATCCTTTTCTCTGCCTTTCTTAATCCACTTCCCCCCCCCCTCCCTCCACCTCTGCTCTTAAACTTTCTTTGCACTGAAGAATGATGAACACGGCTAAGATTTCATGACCCATTACCAGAAGCATTGGATTTGCATGAGAATGGCGTGGTCCAGATGTTGACCCCTCCCTGGTGATACTCCTAGTCAGCACAGAATTGGGTTTCAAAATTATGGGAGGAGTTAGGAGACACACACAAACAAACAGAATAAGCTTCACAGACATTGAGTTCCAATAGCAACTGATGGAGGTCACACCCTGTGCCCATATGGCCCGGTCTTCCTCCTGGTCTTGGCCAGCCACTTGCTGTAGTGTTGGTCGGCCTTGGACAGGCAGCCGTGCAAGTGCTCCACTGCACGCAGACTGTCCGAGTTGTCCAGTTCCGTCTGCAGCTCTGTCAGTTGCTTCTCGCTGTACTCCACCAGACATTGGTGCAGGCGGTGAGCCTACCAGTGTGTGTGTGTGTGTGTGTGTGTGTGTGTGTGTGTGTGTGTGTGTGTGTGTGCGCGCGCGCGCGCGCCACATACACACCACAATGTACAAGCATCAGTGAAGGCCATCAGCACTGGCAGCCACCCCCACCACTGGCAGTGCCCCCCACGGCAACTCAAATGACAACAGAACAGAAGAGGTATGCAACACTTCAACGGCTCAACTTTTATTTGAACTCTGTACCTTGGCCTCTAGTTGTGGTGTGCGTGCAGGAAAGCAGGCCCAGAAGTGGCGGAGTAGTTCGGCAATGGCAGCCTGGTGTCTGAACAACTCCTGCTGCTGCTGCTTGGTCAGCAAGGAACTCCCTATGTGACCACACCCACCTGACATCACCACACCTCCAGGGGCTAAGTGAGAGAGTGCTGACTGAGCACTGCAGGGGTCCACTTCCTGTAACAACCACAACAGACTCTTGAAGATGCACACCAACAGACATGCGCAGCCACACACTAACTGGTTGTAGCAAACTGCAAGGAGTGCATGTGTGGGGGAGGGGCTAACTGTGAGGGGGTGTGGCACATCACTCCAGGGGACAGAGCATGTGCAGTGAGACACACCCACTGCTGCAGTAGCAACACACACATAGAGACAGTGTGTGGACCTGTTGCAGCTGCCATGTAGTGAGTGTGTGGGCGAGGGGGAGCAGGGAGTCCGGGTGCATCGAGGAGGAGGAGATGTGGGAGGGGAGACATAGTTGGTGTGCAGAGTGCTGTGTGTTCTGGGATGGTGACCTAATGGAGGAGGAGAGTGTGGAGTCCTCCTGGAGCACATTGAGAATCCTGTCGCTATGATGATTACAGCGCTGAAGGAGTGTGGGCGTGGCACTGCTAGCTCCCATAGAGGAAGGGAGAGAGCCATGACCATATCCCTACATCACATACACACCCCACATGTACACACACCCTATGTTAAAGTTATTCTGAATGTTATATATATATATATATATATATATATATATATATATATATATATATATATATATATATATATATATATATACTGGGGGTTTTCTTAAGGGGAATATAACCATGAAACATTTAACCCGGTCGGGGGTTACTCTGATAACCCCGAAATAGTAGCAGCTGCCACCTGAAATCTATCCAGTTACAAGCTATTCCTTAAGCCGACCCAAAGAAATTGAGGGTATATTAATTAACTCAAACCATAATAACTCATCACCAGATAGACAGACCTGCTCTCCAGTGACCTCACAAGGGGTGGTGTTTATACCCTGCCAGGATGACTGCATCACCTCACTTAAAACACACGCACGCACACACACCATGAAATCCAATATACTAGAGTTCCATAGTCGCATAAACTAATATAAATACAAGATCTAACTGGCAATATGATCATGTCACATGGTGACATCACTAATCACATCTCCTCAGAGAATGTGCTTGAAAATATGATCATGGTGGTCTATTTAGAGTGATTCTACAGCTAGGGCTCGGCCAATGTTCGGGAGTCGACACTCAGCATAAACCCCCAACCCACCCTTCCTAAGAATAACAAAAATACAAGTTTGAAATGTATCAAGCATAACCCGCTCACAATTTTTGAATTTTCCATATTTTGTGTATCTGAGGAAATATCACAAGAAAAAAGGGGGAGGGGGAAAAAAAAAAGGGGGGGGGGGGGGGGGGGGGAAAGGGAAAAAAAGGAGGAAAAATAACAACCAAAAAACACCCTGAAGACCAGGGATTGAACTGGGGACCTCAGCACTGGAAAATCTGAGGAAGTGTCACAAGAACAGCAACAACAGCAATAACAACAACAAAGAAATAAGACCCTATGAGCTCCAGTAAAATCAAGTAAAGAGCGATCAACAATAGCCCCAGACAGTGATCCCTATCTATCCAGTTGCATTACATTTGTGTCCATAAGGGGGGAGGGGGGGAGGTAGCCCCCTCAAATCATATAGTCACATAGATACAGCACCAATCCCCTCTGGCTATAGCGTCAATAGGCAACAACACTCATTATCTCTAAGCCACTCCCCCTGTCACACCTGCCCTCACTCACGTCGTCCCCCAGGATGGAGCCGGCAGTCTCTGTGGCATTCAGATCAGCGGAGCTGACCAGGGGGCAAGGCTGCTGCTGCTGCAGTGAGGACATGCCCTCACTCATGGCGTCCACAAATGTGCCTTCTCTGTCCTGCTGATGCAGCAACTGCGACTGAAAGAATCTGGTCCAGAATTCCTCCTCACTCAACTTTTCAGGCACACATTCAGCATGTTTCCTACTCACTGTGCATGCATGTGGTGTGGTGTGGTGTGTGTGTGTGTGGTGTGTACGCGTGTGGAAGGAACAAGGCCTAGTTGTTTAGTCAGTTACTCAGCCAGTGAAAAACATGCCTAGAAGACGCTGCACATACCTGCAGGGTATGTCTTGAAGATGGCCTGCATGGCATCTGTGCTGAGGTTGTAGCGAACGGCATTGCAGCCATCATACACAGCCTGGACATCCGCCTAGGAATGGACACACACAAAACATATGATCACACAGAGCAACACACGCTTACTCAAACACACTAGACGAACACAGAGTTAACACACAAACTGGATATGGAAAGGATCTCTCTATCCACAGAGAGAATGTAAGTGCGTACCAGGAATGCAGAAGGCAGCCCCCCCTCCTGCATGTTCTGTGGTGTGCTGATGTCCACCTGGTCGGACAGAAGCTTCCCTCGTGCCTGGTGTGCCCAGAACTCATCAGCAGATATGATGGAAGTGGTGACAAGGTCCTTGTAGAGCTGGTAGAGTGTGTGGTTATTCTTCAACAAGCCATTCTTTGCCTCAAGATCAGGACTGATACGTAAAGCCTGAGCCAGATGCTGAGCCAAGTGAGTCTTTGCCTGCAAGAGCATGTGTCACACAAAACTCTTGTGGATACAACCACCCTTTACCTGTTCACGCTGTTCCACAGCATCTGATGCAGTGAAGTGGAAGTTGATATGCGCTCCAGTATGAAGGATCAACTGCAGCTGCACCTTAGAACTCGACTCCGCACTGATCCTCTGAGCTAATGGGAGGACAACATGGGGTGGTTGGGATTCCACTCACTGACGGTGTACATGCATTACTACATGTGGGGACAACACGAGGTAGTTGGGATTCCACTCACTGACTGTGCACATGCATTACTACATGTGGGGACAACACGAGGTGGTTGAGATTCCACTCACTGACTGCACACGCATTACTACATGCGGGGATAACATGAGGTGGTTGGGATTCCACTCACTGACTGTGTACATGCATTCTTACATGATTCAAATATATCATTAGTTATATCAACCACATCTTTTTACCAGAACACTTGGAATGGTGGGGGGAGAGGTGAATACATCACTAGTTTTGCTCAAGAATGGATTAACTTATTGTTCACTTTTTGGAAACGCCAAAGTTTGTTGTTACCACTAATTGGAGAACTAAGTGCTTTTACTGCATGGAAACCCTGTGGTTGCAACTACACACTTTCTCATATAGAAACCCAAAAGTTGTAAATGTTACCACACCCCCTTAAACTTCATCTTAAGTTTTCCAAACAATTATTTTGTTTGGCCTAAAATAACTTCTCAATAAATATTATAGTAATTATTTGCCAAGCGCAGGACAGCTCTTGTTATAGTCTGACAGGCCACACCCTCCCAAATAGGATGGGCAGGGTCTGGTGTCCGCTGTAATGTGGTCCCACAGGAATGCAATATAAAGTGTTTCGGTTGGTTGGTTGGTTGGTTGACTGGCTGGCTGGCTGGATGGTGGTCGGTTGGCTGGTCTATTAGCACAAATCAATGTGAACAGTTTGCTTCTTATATGTTCAGTATTTTACCCAAACAATATGAAACTGCTGGTGCAATTTGCAATGCATATTACACACACAATATGTTCCCCTCTAAATCGTGGTGAAGGCAAAAAGGTTATCCAGAGACACCAGACCTTTCTGAGGAAGGCGTAGCTTGACATACTATTATTTTTTTTGCTCATAAGGTCAACACTTAATTAAAAGAACATTATTACAACATTTATGCCAGTCCATAACCATCAGACTTTCCAACCTCAAAAAAATAAATAAATAAATAAATAAATAAATAAATTAATTAATTAATTAAAAAAATTTAAAAAAAATTATGAGGGTGATTATGGCTTCTTTCAACTGAATATTTTACTGGCCATTCAGCACTGTAGTGTGGTTTGGTGGTGAAACACATTTCCTACACAACATTGTAATTCTATATTAGTTTAGATTATTCTTTTTCGTATCGTGCATCAAAAAAAAAAGAGAAGAAAACTCCAAAGAATTGATATTAATGACTTGAATAAAAATCAATGCATCTGAATAGCATGCAGTAACAACTTTTATTGTAACACTGGTTTTATTCTTCTTCTCTTTCCTTTCTTTATCATTGCAGGGATTTTTAAAATTATTATTTGCTATTATTTAAGTTAGTTCCCAGGAGGTGGGAGGGGTCAAAATAAAGAAAATGCAATGTGTGGACAACAGAGGAAGTTAAAAAATATATAGTTGATTTTAAGAGCCTCCAGATAGCAACATAGAAGAAAGCTTCAGATTCATTAGTATGTTCAATCAAGTGAGGGGAGATCCAGGTATGTCCCCTCCAAAGAGGATGTCAAATGTTTGTGCATTGTAGGTGAGGGAACTCTGACATTTAACATTGACAATGAGAATATACTTTAGCATGAATTAACTAAAGGGGGGCTTGGGGGGGATGCCTCTCATAAAGACTTTGGAAAGTAAATACTGCAAGATTAAATCTAAGGTCCTGTTGAGGCACTTTATAAAACAATAAATGGGGGGGGGAGGGGGAGATCATGAATTGGGGAGGAGAGAAGTTTAAAGGTGGGGGGAGTGGGCACCTGCACTCTGGGGAGGATATCCCAGGTCAACTACCCTTTGTAAGACACATACATGTTTCGCTCATTAAACATGTAATGAAAATGAACAAAATTGACCTACTTCAATAGTGTGTCTTCCTCCCCCCCCCCCCCCCCCCCCCCATTTCCTTCCAAATAAATTCACATAAAACCCTGAATGTTCACAGGGAGTTCTCAAATTGTACTAGATAAAATCAGCAAACTGGCAAAAGTGAATGAGATTAAAATGTTTGGCCTCTACTGGTATTTGATGAGGACATAGTGGCTGCATATTCTTGCAGTTGTATAGCTAAGAACATGTGAAATTAAATCATCTGCCTGAAAGTTCTGGAAATGAAGAATTATGAACTGAGGAATACACTTACATGGGAATTAGCATGCTCAACATATTCTTACTAAAATGATAGAGTTCTTTCCTACTGCAGCTGAGTTAAGAAATACTGTGATGATGGCTCGTCACAACGCAGCTCTTTCTTTCTGACCACATAGGTCAAATACAAAGGAAAACTTCCCTGACTCTGAGAAGTTTTAGCATTGTGCAAGGAGTAGAACTGCATGCATTTTAAACGATACCCTTTCTAATAAACTTATTGATGCTATAAAGAGCCCTACTCTCTTAGTATTGATGCTTCTAACCGTTCCAAAAGTATTGCTTCCGGTGTTGAAGCTTTCAGAAAATTGATGGAATTTTACAACAATATGATGTGTCCTGGGATGAGTGTACATCATTTGGTGATGACGATACCAACTCCAATATTGGGGCTGGGATGAAGTTTGTCAAGCACTTAGTTATGAAGGGCTACCATATTTGCAGATTCAAAAAAAGAGGACACTTTGGGAGGGGTGGGGGTATCATATAATATTATAATAGTGAACTTTTCGTGTTTGAAGGAGCACCATTAATAAAATGTAATGGGAAAAAAAAAGAGCACCTCTGATCTCAGGCTCCCTCATTTCTATTCACCATAACAGAAAAACGGGTCCAACTCTAACCCTCTACCTCACTACAGTAAAACTATAAAATATTCACATCTTTGATTTAATTTAAGAAAATCAATAATCTAGAATTGAAAAGATCCCACTGTCACTCACTCTGGTTAAGATTTTTTAGCCAACATGGCAGATAAATATTGATTGATAATTGTGATGATGCTTCACTGTGTGAAATGAAAAAGTTCACTCTACTGCACTATTGCATTGCTACCTAATTTCACAAATGATACTCGGTCCAAACACTGGCATCCTCATTCCTCTCCTATACTACCTAAACATGAAAATTTGGTCTTGTGATCGGCATATTTTTCTCCCTACGCACTTCAAAAATGTTTTCTTCATAATCCCCCACCACCCACCACAAGTAATTGGGGGGGGGGGGGGGGGGGGGGGGGGACAGAGAGAGAAAAATTCTAACTACAGTTTCTGCTTTTTCAGACTACCTCACTGCACAAGTGTTGCAAAGCTGGACTATGTAGGGATAAAAAGTGCAGCTCTTTAAACAACAAATTTTTTTTCAACAAAAAGAAGACCAGAATCCTCATTTTCACATATTTTAAAATCCTCCCAGACTGAAATATAATGACCAAAAAGGATGACATGTCCTGGTAAAGCCGGACTATAAGGTAGGCCTAAGTTATGCAGCTGCACTAAGATTCTAACGTTTCATATGCAGACACTCAAAATCAGGTTGAAGATTTAAATTGTACATTGGACTTGTTACATCGTCAGCAATTCGAAAGAAGTGCACAGCTGACCCTTTCAACTTTCTAGACATCTACCATCTCTTGGTATCTAAAAACCTATTTAAAAAGAGAAAGAGAGAAGATGTAACTAGCTATTATTATTATAGCTAATATTAACATTAACATCACAACTTTGTAGACTACAAGTTTCCATTCTTGATAAAGTCAGTAAACCACACCTAGATCTGCATGAAACCACACCCACACTATTTTTTAAATTGCACAAAATGTATCAAGTTTTGTTTAAGAGCAGTACATTGATATGCTCAGCTGTGCTATAAATTAATGGACAAAAATGTTACCATGGATACTCTCAAGCTTCTTGCACTTGGACTTGAGGTGCAGAAACATCAAACTGGTGGGAAAATGAGGGAGATTGAAAATACTATGCCATGAGTCCGGTAACAATGCCTAAAAGTGGGCAGACTATCCCCCAGATGTGGGTGAGTTGGAAAGTCTGTACCATTCAAGGCATTGCACCAAGAATGGTGGGGTTGTGCCCAGCCTTAACGGTCACACTGTTGCTAGTCTACTATCGATCAACCCCAGTCAACTCCTGAAGTGTCCAGTCGTCAAACTAAAGTTACCTTTTATATCCTGGAATAAGTAGTTTGCCTGGAAAGTCTGCAGTATTTCTCCGGGAGCCCACGCCACTCTGAGGGAAGTTAGGAGTAAAACCCCCAGCTGCTTTTTCAGTTTAACCCCATGAAACTCCGCTATGACCTTCTCTTCTTCTCTCTCTGCACGGTCCACCATTGTCTCACTAGCAAGACCCTTTACCAATCGCTTTGCTAGGTAAAGGTTGACTGGTCGACCTTAAATAGGTCGCTGAGGGCACGTGCGTGTTGTCGTTTTGCAACAATTTCGAAGAGAGCAGTGGAGAATCCGGTAGCATCCTGGGAGATACTTGCTAGAGCCTGGTTGTTGGCGTGGTTATTTTGACCGGTGTCACTGATATTCTTTGCTACCATGGGTAGAAGACCCGCTAGATGGTGAGTTCCCCAAGGCGTAGATAATCTAGACCTGAAACACTGCTCCTTGGTTGGTGTGTATAGTTACAGATATTGCAAGAACAAGCCTTACCCCAAGTCAAGGTTCTGTCGTGGTGTTCCAGGTATGGCAATGTAGTGAGTGTCATAGAAAATTGATTCCAGACTTGCTGGCTCTACTATTTCCCTGCAGATTCTAAGATTAGGATCTATGACTTGGGCTCCAAGAAGGTGCATGTGGACAACTTCCCCATGACCATCCATCTTGTGTCTGATGAGTATGAACAGCTGTCGAGTGAGGCTTTGGAGGCTGGTCGCATCTGTGCCAACAAGTACATGGTGAAGCATTGTGGCAAGGACCAGTTCCACATGCGCATTAGGGTTCATCCTTTCCATGTTTTGCGCATCAACAAAATGTTGTCCTGTGCTGGTGCTGACAGGTAATGATGTCATTGTGTATTTGTGTTGGTAAGGGGTCTCCACACTGCCATACTCTGTGCCATGTCCCCCTTGTAGGCTGCAGACAGGAATGCGTGGTGCCTTTGGCAAGCCGCAGGGTACAGTTGCCCGTGTGAATATTGGTCAGATCATCTTGTCCGTCCGTACCAGGGATGGCCACAAGGATTCTGCCATCGAGGCTTTCAGGAGGGCAAAGTTCAAATTCCCTGGACGCCAGAAAGTGAGTGAGCCAGTTACTTCTATTTAGGGGCAGGGTAGAGATGTGACTGTTGCAGCTATTTAGGGGCAGGGTAGAGATGTGACTGTTGCAGCTATTTAGGGGCAGGGTAGAGACATGACTGTTAGCTATATAGGGGCAGGATAGAGACGTGACTGTTAGCTATTTAAGGGCAGGGTAGAGATGTGACTGTTGGCTATTTAGAGGCAGGGCAGAGATGTGATTGTTGGCTTGGGAGTCATCTGTAGTGTGTCCACATGATATACATCACATGCATTCTAGTTGCTGGTCTCTGGTGTTTTTTTCCCCTTTTTAAAATTTATATTGGAACCTCCAAATAGCGGACACATTTGGACCAACCCATCTGTCTTTTGTGGAGAGGTAGTTCTCTTGAGGTCTGCCCAAGATCAACCACTAAATATCTATTAATGTCTTATGTTACTACAGCTAATTGTATATACTTACTACTTTATGGAGAGTATATACAAGGATTATTTCCTTTCACTAAATGAAAAGGGGGAAATCTACAAAGCTAGTGATTAGGAATGAATTAGGAACTTGTTCACTTTAATGTTCATGCCCTGTTTCTAGACTCAACTTACATGCCCTCTTTATTTTAGAAACTAGCAGCATATACCCGTCCAATATAGGCTAAAATCCTACCTGGTTTTTGTGGCTTTTTCTTGTTACCATGGTAACCATTTTCCGGGAGAGAGAGGATTATTATTTTTTAAGCCCATGTTTTAAGTTGGGTCAAAACCTATCATCATGCTGAGTTTCAGAGAAATCCACCTACCGGTTTGGCTGAAATGATGGTACAGACAGACAGACCGACCGACTGACCGACAAATTCTGTTTTTCCCAGACATGCCACCTGGCATAAAACCATCTCAGGGTGGGTCTCCTCCATTACTAAAGTTTGGTCAAAATCTAACAGAGGGATTTTGAGAAACGGATGAACATAGCTACATAGGTCTTCTAATATTATATATATATATATATTAGAAGACCTAACATGTTTGTTTTTTTTTGCACAGAAAGATCAACAAGGGATTCTGCTGTAAAATTGTGAACAGAATTGCTTGTTTTTGCCTGAAACTATGGCTGTGTATCTCTTTATTATTGATTTGTTCATTCAGTTTTATAAAGAGACTGGGGGGTGTGACTTTTGTCCTTTCATAGAGCTCCATTTTCTATGGATTTATTGGAAGCTGTAGTTGTTCGGAGGGTCCGCTTTCAGAGGTACTGATCTATTAGCTCTTGTAGGGATTCAATTGGTGCCTTACTGTTATCTACTGTATTGAGGTTGTCCTTATTTCAGAGAGTCCATTGAGGGAGGTTCCACTGTGATTCAGTCTGTACTATGTATTCTACATAGAACTTGTGTGTGTGTATATTTGTGCAGATCTTTGTGTCCAGCAAGTGGGGGTTCACCAAGTGGGAGAGAGATGTATACAAGGGTATGCGGGAGGAGGGCAAGCTCACTACTGATGGCAGCAACGTGCAGTACAGGCCAGAGAAAGGACCCCTGCAGGCATGGATGAACAGGAGGAAGTGAAAACTTTGGAAACACACAGTAATTGTATTCGTTATTGCTGTAAGGTTATGTTTTAGTCACTGAATGACTAGTGATAAAGCAGTTACAAGTTACGGTGCTCCACCATCGAAAAAGCTGAGAAGTGTGGTCTGGAGCTCCTGGGGTGTGTACTTGAGGTACTTCTCCGGGTTCTTGGTAAAGTTTAGGCCAGAATTTCTGCAGAGAAAGAGAGGGGAGTGAGGGATTGGACTCCATTGAAGAAAGAGTTGCAAGAGTGGGTAAACGACAGTTGCACAACAGGAGAATTCATAAGAACAACTTTACCACTTAACAAAGAAGCACCGTGGGGGGAGGGGGGGGGGTGCCTACAGACTAGTGTAGTGGTTTTGTTTTGAACGGGCCCTCTGCACACCTGGCCAACATCTGAGGTACTGCTTCTCTGACACGGGCTCCACTAGTGTGTGGCATTAGCGAACAAATGAGAATGCCAAGGAACAGATAACTTATTGCTTACATCTTGTAGAAGTTGGTGTAGAGAGGCACAATGAGCTCTACGTTGTCGTTGCGGAGGCGTGTCCTCAGCAGGGGGTCAGGCACAGACCAGTCCATTTGCACCCGATGGACCTCCTCCAGCTCAACATTGAACCCTTTGAACTTGTCCTTCAACAGCTGCCTTTTCTGGTTGCTCAGCTACAACACATCATCAATACTTATATACTACCACATCAATGGGGCAGGCACAATCAGGGCTGATAAAAGAAAAAGGAAGACGTTTTCCTCCAGAATAAAGTAATGTTTTGTTATAAAAGGGAAATGCTGTGGTCCTAATATCTCTCCTATTAGCCTGTGCGCACACGCACAGACAAACAGTCACACCCTCCAATAGAGGGACCAGAAGGAAGAGAAATCAATATTTCTCCACACATAACAATAGTTGATATCAGCACAAGTCAACCCTACACACAAAGAATCTGGAATGAGAAACAGCTCAGCAGATTAAGTCAATTTGTTCCTACATTTCAACTGCAACTGATCCAATTGCTTTGTCCACAAGAGCAGGGTAGGGTAGGGGGTGTGGTGAGCATGTGACATCACACCCATGTAGGTAGGGGGTGTGGTGAGCATGTGACATCAAACATGGGCAGGGGGTGCGGTGAGCATGTGACATCACACATGTGGGCAGGGGGTGCAGTGAGCATGTGACATCACACACGTGGGCAGGGGGTGCGGTGAGCATGTGATGTCACATGTGAACAGTTTTAGTTCTCACCTTGTCCCCTTCAGACAAGTTGGCCAGAACAATCTCATGGCCAAGGAAACTTGTCAGTTTCTGGAATCTAGCAACAGAGAACAGACAAGTAGATTCAATAAGGTCAACACAAGCTTGCCTGCATTCAAGCACACGCACACAGTTACTGGCTAAGATAAATAGCTAGTCACACTACACAATGTCTCTAGTTCCATGTGGAGAACCATGGTTCAATACCCCCTCCCCCTTATTCACTCCTAGCACAGTGACCAGCTGCATGCTGGGTTCCCATGCAGAGTGCTGCGTACACTGCCAACATAGCAACAATGTGCTGTGTGGTCAAGACGAATCTGAACATCATCATGCAGAGCACCTAAGCAGGCATCCATCCTCCACATGTTGGGGTGAGCAAAGAAATAAAAAGATTACACACACACCCTTTCTGGTAGGTGTGGGCTTGCTGGGCCACCAGGCCCATGTAGTGGTTCTCCACATCAGCAAATGCCTCCTCCAACAAGTTCAACATCTGCTTGTTCCTGAGCAAGGACAGAGGGGGGGGGAAAGGAGAAAAATAGACAGACAGAGAGAGATAAGAAAAACACACACACAGAGTCAGTAATTAACACTCAAATGCCTCTCTCTTGTCAGGTAAAGGTTACCCACTCCCTTACTGGGTGAAACTTCGGTGGACAAACTGGAAGTTATTGAGTAGGAACAAAGCTGCCAAATATGGAGACTCAAAGTTCCTGGCCTTGTGCTCCATGTTCAAGTTCAGTGTGTCCAGCACACGCACTGCACAGAGTGTGAATATCATAGTCTACTTCTGTTGCAACTGGTACATCCAACACACACGCATGCACACACACACAGACAAGCACACACACTCACAGACAGGCACACACCCACAGACAGGTACACGCACACACTCACAGACACATACACACAGCACAGAGTGAATATTAGAGTCAACTTCTATTGCAAGTAGTGGCATGCTCACACCAAAGTTTATCCCAATTGCCTCAGCAGTTCTCTCAATCTCAGTGTTTATAGTAGAGAGTGGACAGACAGATACAAATGTACACACACACACACACTAGGTGAAAACAACATGCTATCACTAACTGGGCTGGTAAAAAAAGAAGAAGAGGGTGGGGGGGAAAAAGAATGGAAGAAATAGAAAGCATACAACACTTGCTGTCACCAAGTGTCCGGACTGAAATTGGTATGCTCACACACATCACACGTACAAGGTGAAACGAAATAGGTAATTTGCTATACAACTGGTAATAATGGCATATTTACAACATAGGTGTGTTACAGCCTGACCACACCCACCACACCCACCTAGGTAGTGGCCAACTGCTTTCCTCTTCTCTGCATCATCCACAGCAGAGCTGAAGCTACTCTGGTCTTGAAATATCTCACCAAGAAATTCTGCAAACTCCAGAAGAGAGTTGATAAATCGCATGGTCTGCAGGGCAAGACACACTTGACCAAGGTCGAGAACACATTCGTACTTGATACATTACCTCCTCCTTCCCTCCTCCCCCAGGACACACACAAACACCCACACAAACACACCTCCCCTCACACACACTAATGCTTACACTGCTAGTCAGCGAGTGGACGGTCCCATCCTTGGGCAAGTTAGATAACTTTTCAGAGTCCACCTACATGGTTAACACATGCACAAGTATATAGAGACATTGTGCATGTATATAGAGACATTGTACAAGTGAAAAAGACGTGAATATAGGGAGATGTGTTTATACACTGACAGTATTGTATGTGAATGTAGGGAGATGTGTTTATACAGACAGTATTGTATGTGAATAAAGGGAGATGTGTTTATACACAGACAGTATTGTATGTGAATAAAGGGAGATGTGTTTATACACAGACAGTATTGTATGTGAATATAGGGAGATGTGTTTATACACAGACAGTATTGTATGTGAATATAGGGAAATGTGTTTATATACAGACCGTATTGTATGTAAATATTGGGAGATGTGTTTATAGATTGGCTTACCGTGATATACTGGATGAAGCCATCCTGAAGGGCCTTGCAACACTGTCACACACACACACACACACACACACACACACACACACACACACACACACACACACACACACACACACACACACACACACACACACACACACACACACACACAGCCACTAATGAACACATCAAATCTTTACTATAATTCACCATTTGTCTGTCGGTCTGTCTGTATGTATATTATCATCCCCTCCCTGATGCCTGGACCAATCATCCTGGAACTTTCAGAGGTTGCTCAAAGGACCACTGAATCAGTTTAGGGAGAATGTGGTTAGGGCCTAGATCCATTAATTAAACTTTCCTATTCATGAGTAACCACTCACTTAGCTATAACAATAAACATTTGTGTTTCCATACAGTAAACAATTTGTTAAAAATATGTTCTTGACAAAAATATTGGATGTACCCCCCCCCCCCCCCCCCCCCCAAACCATTCCAAGTGTTCATAGACCTGTGTGCCACTGGTAATTATTGTGGTAGTTTATGTGAAATCTGATTCCTTTGCAAAGGACCTTTCTAGAGGAAGCTGTGTTTACCTATCAAGCAGGATGTTCAAAAGGACACTAACTACTAGATATTCATTATGATACTAACTTCAGAAATGTGGAGTTGCTCCCCTTCCCCCTCCCTATATGTATAACGGGCACTTTTAGTACACATAATATTAGTATACATTGGTTTTGGCTCCTGTTGTTGTTAGGCCATCTATCTCTGATGAGCCAGCAAAATAAACAATATATAATAGCGCGCGCGCACGCACGCACGCACACACGCACACGCACGCACGCACACACACACACACACACACACACACACACACACACAAACACACACACACACACACCAGTCGGTCAAACTGCTTCAGAAGATGCAAAATCCTGTCGCTGGGCTTGGACTCCAGACCCTGTGCACATACAGAACTAACCATAACAACAAGAACACATCACCATGGCACAAGGATTTATTGGCATCAGTGAACACCATTATTATAGAAACATTATATATTTCAGTGGCCGAACATTTCATAAGCCACAGACAACGCATGTACAGGTCAAAGTCTAACACAGGAGTCAGCGAGTAATGACTAGTGTGGAACACTGCCCGCCACATTGCCTCTAGCCAAGTGTGATACATGCCATCACTACAAGTACTGCTTTACACTGCACACAGAGATGTCCCAATACCTGAAGTATACTGGAGTACCCCTATGTACTAGTCCTGATATACACAGATATACCCATATCTCACCGATGTAGATAAGGGCTCTTGGGGGGGGGGGGGGGGGGGGGTAGAGCCACACACCCCTTACTTTTGGGATTATTTAAATTTGACTAAAAGAAATCATCCCTTTGTCCAAATATATTAATTCTACTACCATTTCAACTGGCTACCATTTCGACTGGCTAGCACATGCATTGGTACTGTGTGCAATGGAGAGGAAGTCAGCCAAGTTTTAATCCAGCATAATAAACTGAACTTCTCCTCTGAGAACATTGGTTATTGGCAGTACTAGTATCAGATGAACAACCTAAATGACTTTTAATAATATTTACTTTCAAGTTCACATAAACGAGATATTCGAATAATGACTTCAAATTATTTTCAACCTCTGGATTAGTATGAAGTGAGGTTAGTTGGATTTTAAGACTCTCTGTATTAAGGTTACTCCACAAAATGTAGCCACTTCTGTAAAGGCTCCATCACTAACATCTTTCTTTATCAAATGAGTTTTCAACTGTATTTGATACCCTATCCGCTGAAATCTCTTTAATTGCTGTTACCATGTAATTAGAAATCTCAAAATATTCCATTCAATACTGATCTTGAACATTAAGTTTTTTTTATGATGTTCAAGTATTGAAATAGACACATTGATTTAAGATGATCTCTGTTCAATGTATTTCTAGAAGAGATCAAAATCAAGATCAGATCCTTCCGATTTAATAGCCTGAATATTTGTTTTGACAACAGTCTGACCTTCACATGCAGATAAAGTTTCTTTTTGAAGTGCTATAGAGAAATTGTTAACCATTGAAAGGTATTTACGTCAAGTTCAATTCCGAAGAAAAAATCAAACTAGCAACTCCTGTAATTTGAGCCTTCATTTCAGTGTCTCTCATAGCTTTCTTGGCTTTATCCCATGTCCACTGTCATGATGAATAGTTTTCTGAAATACAATCCGAGACCTCAGTTCAAACTGTCCACCTGATAGATGATTCCATATGTAAGAAATTGAGCCTCACCCCTAAGGAATAAAAAATCAGAAAAATCAAAACAAAAAAAAAATCAGCCTTATGAGCATGGTTTTACTCATCTTCACCAAACTTCACCTAAAACCATCTTCAGGTGATCCCCATCAATCCCTGTAAATTTGAGCCCAGTAAGCCCAATCGTCTGGGGGGAGATTGCAAACAACCAACAATCAAGCAAATAATGAGTTATAGTAGGATGTGCTCTAGGGAAAAGAAAAAAATGCACTCTGAACCTTACTGCTTATACAACCGTTTTTTTCTTCTTTTTTTTTGTGGTCACCCATGGACATTTAAAAATTCATCAAGCAGGAAAACTGCTAATCGTGAGGTTTATATCCATTAACCAAAAATATTCCCATGCTCATAACTATGGGACTCCACCACCTAGATTACTACTAACTGACTAACTCAGTGGTGGGTTGATCAACACAAACACCAGGTCTGAACATACCTTCCTTTTTGTTTTAATCTACTACTTGAACTAGAAACTCAACCTGCTGACAGATATAGAATTTTAAAACTTTAAAAAACAACAACTAAACATTACAATTGCAGAGATATTTTCTGCTTAACCTTACACCAATTTACAAAGGTATAGTCAATATGCTATGCCCTGGCATATTAAAATTACAAGGTTGAAGATATAATCGGAGTAAATATAATAATGGGACACCTCCAGATTCTGAATCAATGCTATGTCAGTCCCCCCCCCCCCCCCCCCCCCCAATTTGAAAGTTATCTATACCCCTGTACCTGAAGTACGCTGGAGTACTCCCAATATACTGGCCCTGATATACACAGACACTAGCCCCGATATATAGACTGACACTAACCCTGATATATATACACACAAAAGACGTCTCCTTACCTGAAGTACGCTGGAGTACTCAGGGAGAAGAGCCTTCACATGTCTGAGAAGGCGCAGACAGGAGAGGATGACAGAATGGTCGTTACGTGCCACACCTTTCCTGGCCAGAGCCAACAAACTCTCTCCTTTGCTCATGAAGAAGTCGACAGGCTGTTTGACGAGGTTGTCCAGGACGTGGGCGTGGTGTGTGCATGGCACAATGCTCTTCATCAAGACCACCTCACTCTGAATGAGTCGCAGGAAGACGTGACTGGCCACCATGAACCCTGCGCACCCTTCCAGAGTGTCCTCCCCGACCACACCCACACCACTTCCTGAAGCTGACATTCCAGAAGGACTCTCGCTCACAGAGGACGAGGAAAGGTTTCCTCCCCCAGCTCCTCCCCCTTTACGGCTCGTGTTCCTGCGAGGGGTGTGGCTGGACTTCAGAACTAGAGGCGGGGGAGGGGGGGGGGAAGATAATCACATAATACCCACACATTTATCACTCGTAATCAGGCTCTGTGGTCAGGCTCTGTTGTCAGGTACAGTGCAAGAGAGATGCTCTTCTCCAAGACAACATGTGGCAGCTTTACAATTACACCTGTGCACATGGAGGAACTCACAGGATGTAGCAAAGGAACTCTTCTTTGGTATCTGCCAAGTCAGGAGGACAAATATCCAACAACGACAACACAAAAGTAACAACCCAACAACGACAACACAAAAGTAACAACACAATAATAACAACACAACAACAACAGTAATAAAAACACAAAGTAAATTATATTACATATATTGTGTTGGACATACTTTACCCAATTAACTCACAGCTGCTGGCAAAAGGGACTGTCCCTGACTGACCTCCATCAGAGAGTGAATGGCCCTACCCAGCTGGTTACACCGTATCTGAGCATACACCGCCATGATGTCTGTGTGACACACACGCACACACAACACACACAGTATTTATACTAGACAGTGTGAATAATCTGTCTGTCTGTCTGTCTGTCTGTCTGTCTGTCTGTCTGTCTGTCTGTCTGTCTGTCTGTCTGTCTGTCTGTCTGTATATCCACAATTCACGCTTGAAGTTAGACCCACAAGCCAATATATATTTAATTAGTGTCACCAGGGGAACGCCTTAAGTGTATCTATGTGGCTACACTGTTTTCTGTATTAAAAAAAAGCGTAAAATGGTACTTCTGTCAGGAAAAAAATGGGGCTACAGGCCTAAAACTTGGCATGCAGACACAACTTGACTCTGTGAATAACATGGGGTGGGTCCCATCTGGTCACACCTCTTCCTCTTTGGATGTAAGGATAAAAATACTGAAATGGTACTTCTAAAAAAAACACACACACTTTGACCTAATCACATGCTCACTTTCTTTTAAAAGTCTACACACACACACACACACACACACACACACACACACACACACACACACACACACACACACACACACACACACACACACACACACACACACACACACACACACACACACACACACACACACACACTGGGAAGAGCTGCATGGTATTCAGCATCTTAAGAAAGACTGTGCACAGAAGAGCCTTAAATTGCAGACATGGCATTTCACCAGATGTTTCAGGGATGGAATCCCACACAAGAAGTATCCTACTGCAGAGTTGTGGACATTGCTCTACTTCAGATTACTTGAATAACATTGTGCGTATGGGAGTGTCAGTGCGCTCCAAAGAGAAAGCATGTGCTCATTTCCAAAAAAAAAAAAAAAAAAAAAGAGAAAGTGGTTGTTACATTTATTAGCCAAAATACAAGAACGCTGACCTTAGGGCTATGGCAAGGACTAGCCCTAGCAAGAGAGCTAGCTGCACAGACAGGAAAGGTGAGGAGAGAGAACTGGCTGCATAGTCAGTGGAGAAGAGAGAACTGGCTCTATGGTCAGTGGAGAGAGAACTGGCCGCATAGTCTGACCACAGGCACATTTGGGGAGAGAACCACACACTACATGTCACGGTCAGGTGATCTTCTGTCGTTAACACCTTAACTACACGTCATGGTCATGTGACCTGCTGTTATTCACACATCCCCAAGACATGGATCTCACAGGAGATCAGACTGGCCCTGCCCATCCACACGAAGTGTGCGTGCGTGCGTGTGTGTGCAGTACTGCACGTGTGCTTGCGTGCATGCTGCCTACCTGTGTGGTTCTCTCCTGTGGTCCTGACCAGGTAGTCAGCTGTTATGTGCAAGTCGGCCACCACAGACGACGGTAGCAGAGTGAGGGATGGCATCTCTGAGGGGGAAGATGGAGGGAGGGGAAAGGGGCAAGACATATGATAGACGTAATCATTACATCAAATAAAACAGGTCGGATAAATTTATTTGGCTTATTTATACTCTTTGAATCACATATACTCTCTCTCCCCTCCCCTCCCCTCCCTTCCCCATCTACATACCGTCCGCATCTTCGCAGACTGCTATGTCATGGAGAGTGGCCACGTGCACAGGCTTGGAATGCTTCTTGAGGAGAAGTAAGAACTCCCTGACAAGAGCTTCCCTGCCGGAGTAGAAGAGCTCGGACAGGTGCTCCAGCTCCAGACTGTCCGGGTTGAACTGGTGGAAGTGCTCCATGGCCATCCACACCTTCTGCATGACCTGCAGGTAGTCCTCAATGCAGCCCCCCGGGCCGTCTCTGATCTTCACCTCCACCTCCTCCCCGACCTGGTAGAAGTGTACCACACGATCAATCCACTCAAGACTCTTCTCAACGTCTGCAACAGGAATAATGAAATGCAAGAACACGTGACAGAGCATAGCCTGGGGTTGTCAGAAGGGAGGACACACCCCCTCCCCCTCAGTACCCAGCAAATATCCCCACCTGGGTCACTAACTCCCTTCTGCTATTCATTATAAAGTAAATCTGTTTGTTAGGAAAAGGTTATGGTATTGTACAACATTAGCAAATCACCACATCTTCAGTACAAATAGAGGATTAATGTAAACACAAATCCTTATAACAAATTTGGTAAAATATTTTTTTGGCATTTTTTTCTGGGTAAATTTACTTTTGTTGTAAATTTGGGGGAGAGGGGGGGGGGGGGGGGCTGTGGCCTCCTCAGTCCCCCCCCCCCCCCCCCCAGGCAATCCCCCTGCTTATTTGAAGAGGAGATGAGCAGGGTCGGGTCACTGGATGCAGCTAGTGTGCTGAGGCTCGTCGAATAGACTTCACTTAAGAAGAACACACTTGCAGACCTGTCCATGTAAAGCCCGCAGACATGGATACACCCACTGTGCATGTCACAAGAGATACACACACACACATGTGGGGTGGGAATTAGTTAGGTTGCCTTACTCTCCTGCAATCTTGTGAGGATCAAGGTCTCATTGTAGACCGGCAGAATCGTGTCATCCAGCTTCTTCAAACGTGATGTGAACGACTCCAAGATCTTCACCTAAAACACGAGACAACATATTCCAGACATCAAATGACAGAATGAATATTTTAGTGGTAAGCTTCTAAAGTTATTGTCAACAATGCCACAATGAATTCTTTTACCAACTACTACAGTTTTATCCTCTAAAGCACACTGCACACTAGACAATACTTGGGACACAACAGTCACGTTCCCTAAAACCCCAAACAGGGTTTATAGTCCAGTATTTATAGTTGAGAGGTTCATGGCTAGGATTTATAGCTAGGGTTCACAGTTATGGTTCATGGCCAGGATTTATGTCTAGGATTCATGTCTATAGTTCACAGCTACAGTTCATGGCTAGGGTTCATGTTTACGGTTCATGTCCAGGGTTCATGGCTAGGGTTCATGGTTAAAATACAGCTCTAACATGCTATAAGTTTTGCTAGTGACGCTGAACAGTTAGTTAAGTTAGGGCTGACACGTACACTATGCCTGTGTGTGTGCTATCAAATATTTCATGGGGTCTAGATCATTTGCTCACCATCTCCTATACACATTAATAATGGCAACCCTTTACCATGCCTCCGGTCAGCTCTTCACTCTTGGCCAGGTTACCTCGCAGATCTCTCAGTCTCATCTCGTCCTGCACATACACACATACATACACATACACATATGAACACACACACACATACACACAGGCATGCACATATGAACACACATATATGCAGACATGCACATGTGAACACACACAGGCATGCACACATGAACACACTCCACACAGTGTCTCTGTGGGTAGGGGACAAAAGCAACGTGAGTCATTAGATCAACACCTTTGCAGAAGGGAATGGGGAACTCTGTAAACATGCAAGGCTCTTACAAGTAACATCTCATCACAGATACTGGAGGGTAAGGAGTATGGGGCATGGAGTATGGAGCATGGGATATGTGGCAAGGAGTATGGGGCATGGAGCATGGGATATGGGGCAAGGAGTATGGGATATGGGGCTAGGAGTATGGGGCAAGGAGTATGGAGCATGGGATATGGTGCTAGGAGTATGGGGCAAGGAGTACGGAGCATGGGATATGGTGCTAGGAGTATGGGATATGGGGTTAGGAGTATGGGCAAGGAGTATGGAGCATGGGATATGGGGCAAGGAGTATGGAACATGGGATATGGGGCAAGGAGTATGGAGCATGCGATATGGGGCAAGGAGTATGGAGCATGCGATATGGGGCAAGGAATACGGGGCATGGAGTATGGGATATGAGGCAAGGAGAATGGGGCATGGAGTATGGGATATGGGGCATGGAGTATGGGATATGGGGCATGGAGTATGGGATATGGGGCAAGGAGTATGGGGCATGGAGTATGGAGCATGGGATATGGTGCTAGGAGTGTGGGGCATGGAGCATGGGATATGGAGTATGGGATATGGGGCTAGGAGTATGGAGCATGGGATATGGGGCTAGGAGTATGGAGCATGGGATATGGTGCTAGGAGTGTGGGGCATGGAGTATGGGATATGGGGCAAGGAATGTGGGGCAAGGAGTGTGGGGTGATGTACAGACATCCACTGGTACCATGGGTAAGGTGTGGCTGCTGGACTAGATGCATGGGTAAGGTGTGGCAGCTGGACTAGATGCACAAACTATTCCAGCACACAATGCCTAGTGTTCTGCCTGCACCATCTGGTAAGGTATGAATATTGCCAAGACACACCCTCAGCAACATCTCTGGCGAGCAATTAGTGTCGCAGGCAGACAGACCAAAAAGGGAATGATCCATCTGATCACTGTTGCCAGTTCCCCATGATCCCAGTGGAAGTGTACTACATGCCAGAAATGACAGACATAAAACTTTTGAGTTCATGCAATATGCAAATAACCAACCATCTAGCAGAGCACTGAAATCTACAATCAAAACTTTTTCATCACCAACTGCATACTGTGCCGTAATTGTAATTCTGACCAATCAGAACTAGTTACAGGATCCAGTAACAAGGTCACAAAAGCATGCCTAGGCCACTCCAACCAATAACGTTGTTTCACGAGTACTCTCAAGTACTCTGTCTTCAACGAAGGTGGGTAGGTAGGCCAATATTTATAAAGTTGCTATGAAATCATTATAAAATTATATGAATATCATTTTAAAAACCACAAGTGTGTAACATAAACAAAGACCACAGCCCATTAAAAAACTCAAGCCATTTTCACAGCTAGCCATTGACCCTTGGTTATTATGACATCATAATCTATGGTGCAAGGCTAATTATGACATCATACTCCATGAATTAATCTTTACATTTATTAACTAAATCCTGCAAAATAGGGTGTGAAACAACGTTATTGATTAGAGTGGCCCCATAGTGACCAGACAGATTATTCATCCTTCAGACTAGTGGGCCCTCTATTTGAAGCTATATCCTTATTTTTAACCAACACAATTCTCCATAATTGCAGGAGGCCAGCCCCCCCCCCCCAGACATTCTGCCCTGGGGAGACCTTCCTTTCTGGAATAATCTGGTTTCTTTTGGTAGCCACATTTTTGGTTCCATCCTAATCCATGCAGGAGTCTATACAACTGTACTTCCAGGGCACTACCCCTGGACACCGAGGTACACGGTAACCAGCTCTAACCTCCATGCTGCCCGACAGGAAAATACAAATAAGTCTGCCAGCCCACCTGAATTAAATCGCTCTCTATCCGCCTCCTTCCCGGAGACTTCCTTATTGATTTCTCTTCCATGTTATCAAAAAGTAGGAGTAGATTGTACAGTGCAAGCCTCAAGTTAGGCAGAGCCAGGACCCACTGGGAAGCTGGAGGAGATGGGTTGGGCACTTGGATGACCACACCCTCCACATTTCTCTGGTTTATGTGAACTTTCCTTCGAGGTCTGTATAAATCCGAAGCTCTCCGCTGTGTCGCTGTTGGATTTTCTCCCTGTAGTGAGTTCTGCGCCAACACTTAGGCAGTCATGGGGAAGCGCTCAATAAAGACCACTAAAGCAGGCAAATTTATGAACCCGACTGATCAGTTCAGTGAGCAATGGCTACCTTTTTTGTTTTTTTTGTTTTTGTTTTGTTTTTTTGTTTTTGGTTTGTTTTGTTTAATTTAACTACTATAGATTCATCCCTTGAATGATAATGCCATATTGTGCTGTATATTTGCATACAATACTCATTAGGGAAGGAGCAACGAAGGAGAGAGTTGAAAAAGGTTTGTAACTACTCTAAATGGAGCCCATTTGAAATCCAAGAAGTTTAACATTTGTAGCGGTTCTGTGACACCCTCTTGATCACTATTTGCAATATTGTGTTATTTGCTGCATGTCTTCTCCAGAATAAGAAGCAGCGTCAGATAGTGCGTGAGGCTGTATTGCGTATGAAGGATGTGGGACAGATGCTGGCAGAGATTGAAGAGATAGAGCAGCAGGAACTGGAGAGCCTTGCAGGACAACCTCAGTACAATGAAAAGGGCCTGGAGGAGAAGAAAGAGAAGCTGCATGCATCCATTCACAGAGTGGCACGATACTATGTGAGTCAGTCAGACAGTCAGTCACCTGCAACAACCTGTAAGATACTATGTGAGTCAGTCACCTGCAACAACCTGTAAGATACTATGTGAGTCAGTCAGTCACCTGCAACAGCCTGTAAGATACTGTGTGAGTCAGTCAGTCAGTCAGTCAGTCAGTCAGTCAGTCAGTCAGTCAGTCAGTCAGTCAGTCAGTCAGTCAGTCAGTCAGTCAGTCAGTCAGTCAGTCAGTCAGTCAGTCAGTCAGTCAGTCAGTCAGTCAGTCAGTCAGTCAGTCAGTCAGTCAGTCAGTCAGTCAGTCAGTCACCTGCAACAGCCTGTAAGATACTGTGTGAGTCAGTCAGTCAGTCAGTCACCTGCAACAGCCTGTAAGATACTGTGTGAGTCAGTCAGTCAGTCACCTGCAACGGCCTATAATTATAGGGCACCCTCAGTATCTGCTGTGCTAATTGGTGCTCAATCGGTCATTTCCCTATAATTTAATATCTGAATCACTCTCATTTTCCAGTAGATGTACACAACAGATACTTGTTGATCAGTTGACAGTGTTATTGACAGCATATATCAGTGCTTGTCTAACTTACTGCCACATGGGGAGGAGGGGGGGGAGGGGGAGAAAACTAGTTACACACGATTGTTGTTTCATTGACATGTTTCCCTCGGTACCATGACGACAGGACACAAAACAAAAAACAACTGAAAAGAAGAAAAGAAAATATTCCTATTTTATAAGTGGTGACAGGTGTATATTATGCATGCAATTATGCTATTCATGTACGACTAAATATAGAGTGAGATATGTTGGAGGTCTGCCATGGGGACTGATTGCAGCAGTATTAGTGTGTGTGTGTGTGTGTGTGTGTGTGTGTGTGTGTGTGTGTGTGTGTGTGTGTGTGTGTGTGTGTGTGTGTGTGTGTGTGTGTGTGTGTGTGTGTGTGTGTGTGTGTGTGTGTGTGATTTGTAGCAACAAGAAGACCCCAAGAAGGCACAGGAACTCAAGCTGTGAGTCAGCCTGTCTCATCTCTAGCCCTCCCCATGCATGTGTGCACAGGCACATGTGTGTGTCATGGCATGTTGTGTGTGTGCAGTATGATCATGGAGAGTGAGCAGAGACGCCGTGAGATGACGCAGGTCTACAACTCGTATAGAGCTGCAAGGTCTCAATATGCAGTGGAGGACATCCCCATGCCCGACTCCATAGAGGGTAAGGTGTGGATGGGGTGTGGGGAGCATGGGCTAATCTTGGTGTAGAGTGGAGGTGTGTGTGCGCGCATGGCTGCAGGGGAATGCTAGGTTGGTGCTAAATCTCTTCTTGTCAAATTCATTGTGTCGACTGATTGCTGCTAACAATGTCCCACTGTAGTGGTGGTGGGAGTGTGAGAGTTCTCCCTACAGTGGAGGAGTGATGGCTGCTAACAATGTCCCACTGTAGTGGTGATGGGAGTGTGAGAGTTCTCCCTACAGTGGAGAGTGATGGTAGCTAACAACTTTTATATGGTGGGAAGAAATAGTTCAGACCTTGTCATTTGGTAAATGGTTATCGTCAGCTATTTCATAGTATGTGTGGTGTCTTCAGCAGGTACTCTAATCCGTGATTGAATTCCTCGCTCTCAATGAAGACCAGCTTGAAATACATGTCCATAGGAATGAGTTTAAAATTCAATTACAAGAGTCCATCTATCTATCTATCTATCTATCTCTATTTCTCCCACACCTAACTGATTAACATTGATTCTCTTCCTTCTTGCCTTACTGCTAGAAAAATCAAAATTTTAAATGAATATCTCAGACAAAGTGTTTTCTAGATGCAGATATTATTGGTTTTATTGTTATTTGTGCATCTTATTATAATTCTCAATTTGTTTTTTGTTTGTTTGTTGTCCAGTGATTGCTCCCAGATTATTGTGCTTAAAAGGCTCAAATATTCAATATTTGATGGGTGTTACCCCCCTATGATGATATAGAGTCAGGAGTTCAGACAGAGAGAAAGAGGAAATTTCAAATGTTAGATAATTAGTGCATGTCTTCTTGCAGTGATAACTATACACTAGCATTGTAACTCACAGACTATGATGATATAGAGTCAGGAGGTCAGACAGAGAGAAAAAGGACATGTTCAAATGAAATGAGATTACACATACTTCACTCTGTTATTTTTTTTTAAAAAATTTTTCAAATATTTTTATATAATTTTATTGGTGGTTATAAGGAAGTTTGGTGAAGATTGGAATAACCTGCCTGTGGGTCTATTAAAGAAAAAAAAATTCCTGATTGGGATCACAACTCTATGTCAGAGTAACCATCCCACAACCACAATGTATAAACACACATAGGTTGGCAAAACTGTGTCAAAACCACTAGCTGCTTTTTTTCTTTAATTCTTTTTTTAACCATGTAGGCCCAAGCATCTGGTATGTGACAGAACAAACAAACCAACAAAATGTTTAGTTAGACATTTTTGCTATTTCTATCTGTAGGATGGGTGCTAAAAGTGCCAAAAATGGTACTTCAAAAAAACCTGATCTAATCATATGTTCACTTTTATTTTAAAAGTCTACAACATGTCTTCAAAGCAGACACTTTTGTGACTGCAGCCCACCAAAGGTGGGCCGAAAAACCGCCCATAGGGAGGGTTTTTCGCTAGCATATATAAAAGTTTAATTCTGTCTGCAGTCGCAGTATTTAGAAAACCGCTCCCAGTTTCGATGATATTTGGCATGGGTGTTTGGGGTGCATATGGGATGGTTAATACATAGTCAAATTTTAAATTGCCGAATTTTTTGTCTATCCATCTTTTTCTATTTGTTTATGACCACTGGGATTTAGAGAACAGCTTGGCCCCAATGAAATATGGCATGAGCACTTGGGGCGGGTGGTAGATGGTTTTTTTTTTACAAATTGATAAATTTGTGAATTGCCAATTTTGTCTATCCATCTGTTCTTTTCAATTTGTGCATAACCACTGGTGTAGAGAAAACCGCTAGACTAGTTGGGATGAAATTTGGCATGAGCACTTGGGGTGGATATTACAAAATCAAATTTTAAATTACTGTATTTTTGTTTTATCAATTAATTTTTCTATTTGTGCAAAACCGCTGGGATTAAGAGAATTGCTGAGCCAAATTGGATGAAATTTGACGTGAGATGAGCTCTTGGGTGTGGGATGGTTATTACATGGTTAAATTTTTAATTGCCTGATTTTTTGTCTCTCTTTCTCTATTTTTCTGTACTTTAGTTTATCAATCTATCTTTCTATGTGCATAACCACTAGGATTAGAACAGCTGGATAGATTGAGCTGAAATTATAAGCTCTTGGGGTGGGGGTGGGATGGTTATCGGTTCATTGCATTAATAAATTTTGAATTGCCATATTTTGTCTGTCTATCTATCTTTCTATTTGTGCATAACCACTGGGATTTAAAGAACTGCTGGGCTGATTTGAATGAAATTTGGCATAAGCACTTGATAAGGTGGGTGTGTGTTTTTACATAATTAAATCAGAATTACAGGTTTTTGCCTATCAATCTATCTTTTTCTATTTGTGCATATCCACTGGGATTTAGAGAACCGCAGGTGTGATAGGGATGAAATTTAGCATGAGCTCTTAGATGGATGGTGTGATTTTTTGCATAATAAAATGTACAATTGCAGTATTTTGCCTATATATATATATATATATATATATATATATATATATATTGTGTGTAACCACTGGAACGATTGGGATAAAATTTAGCATGCATGGTTGGGGTCTGTGGGGGATAGTTTTAAAATAATAACATTTAAAATTGCATTATTTTTCCTCCTAGCTATTTCCTTTTTTTATTTTTGTGTTAACTGCTTGGCCAACTGGAATAGCATTTGGACAGGGAAGGCTTCTTTCCTTATATCTTTACTTTTCCACTGCAATGGATGTTACCAAAGGGCAATGGGGGCAGGTCCAGCATAGTTATGAAATTGGCCCCACCTATCTATCGAAAAACTCTACCACTTTTTGCATCGGCTACCGTAGGCATCACTTGGGCACATACATACATACATACATACATACATACATACATACATACATACATACATACATACATACATACATACATACATACATACATACATACATACATACATACATACATACATACATACATACATACATACATACATACCAGTAGGTAGGTAAAGTTGTGGGTGGGTTGGTGGATGTATCAGTGGGAGGCGTGCCCACCTGTGGAGATGTCTTAACCATTCCATCAGGTGACCTGTTACCATGTCAACGTGTTCATTACCATGTGCTGTTGTTGCGCTCATCATGTGTGCAGGTGGACTAGCTTTCATTCCCATGCCAGCAGCCTCAAGGTAAGAGCATGCCCTCACTTCCCTCTCCAGCCATTGTAGTCATGTGTGTTGGTGTTTGCCTCTGTAGCTCATCGGAGGAGCATCCCAGTGTTTTGCACAGTGCTGACATCTGTCTCAAGCCTCCTCCCCCGCCCCCTGGCTCTCCTCCCCCTGACGCAGTAGAGTATGATGTCATAGAAACACCTGCATCAAAGTCTGTCAGATTTCTGGACGCTGCGTCAGCCATTCATGATCCCTCCTCTGAGGACAGCTCAGCAGATGAGGAGGAAGGGGACGAGGAGGCAGAAGAGGAGGAAGAGAGAGATTTGGACAAGGATGTGAATATAGGCAAAAATAAAGCTTTAGACAGCGCAAAGACGGACTTGTCCCTCCGTCCCTTTGCAAGTCACCCCTCGGCGTTACTCCCAGCCCAGCCCCTTCCTACACCTGCAGTCCCTCCTCCACTATTTCCACAAGCATTCCCTCCTTCAAGATATGCCTTCCCCCCTGGGCATCCAGTTGGGCCCCCACCGAGATACGACGGGCCTCCTCCAAGACCTTTGATGCCCTCTCAGGTCCAGTCTGGAGCTGTCCTGAGTGCCCCTCCCACAAGAGCTCAGCAGGACAGTGGCAGTGGAGGTGTGGCGGACACAGCAAGTGGCACCCGCAGTGCTATCATCTCTGCACAGCCTCGGCTGAGGAACATGACTGCAGAAGTGACCAAGTTTATGCCCACTAGCTTGAGAGTTCGTCGTGACCAACCGAAGGCGACCAAACCCAAACTGAAGGTCAACACCGCCACCCAAGAACCAACTCACCATCAGCCAATTAGTGGCAGAACTGCACAAGCAGTTGCTGGTGTGCATGTCCAAGGAGACGCTTACGACTCCTTCATGCACGAGATGCAAGGCTTGCTGTGAACAAGTGCAAGTAGTGACATTGTTCATGACTGATATCTGTGTTTGTGCATGGCTGCCTATTGTATGAAGCCAGTAATACTATAAAACTGTGCACAAGAGACTAGACCAGGAAGGGGGAAAATGGAGGAGTTAATTATAATTACTTGTGCAGCCCATCCATCACTGATTGATCCAATGAGTATAAAAGTGGTTAAGCAAGTGGGCAAGATTTACTGGTGCAGCTCAAATGGAGCATGGACGTGCTTGTATTCACACGTCCACACATTCACTGATGTTTGTGGATGGTTTACGTAATGCGTGCAAATTCATTTGAAGGAAATAATTATTTCTATCGTAGCAACAAAAACAAAGTAGCTACACCCACACAAATGTATAAACACTGTCACATGGACAGTTGGCAGTGAAGATAACTCTTGGCGCCAATTTACTTCAAGAATATTCATTGATCAATTCTATATTGACCCAGGTCCAGTTTTAGGACTCTAGTGGCAGTCAAGAGTTTTTGTGAGTGTTTTGTGAGTGTTCTTTTTGGTTCTCCAGCTAAAGCATGTTTAGCAGTCACTTACAAAATGCTGACTAGTGTGGGTTTGTGCCCTAATATCTGCTATAGTTATACATAAATTAAAATCTCTTCCAGCCATCATCCTCTGGTTAGTCTAGTAACTACAAAGTCTGCATTATTTAGTGGTTTAGGTGTGGTGGGTGTAGGTACACGGGATGAGAAAATTGTCGGCTAAATTAATTGTGGCATCTACACGTTTATTATGTCTTGCCAGCTTGCTAACCCAGATGCAAAAGAAACTTTTATAAAATAAAAAATTTAACACTTCTCCCATGATATGCTTAAGCTCAGCATCATTCTAGCATCATAGTTAAATATTTTGCTATAAAAATACTAATAATAATATCTTTCCACACCAGTACACCCCCAGCTGTGATGTTTTCTTTACATGTGCCTGTTATTCCAGTTGCAGGATGGATATTTTCAAGGAGCACGCTCAAACACAGAAAAAATCCAATTTACATAGTGGGACTGTCTCTTTTATGTGGTTATACATCTTATCAAACCATTCTTCCACATATCATGAAGCCATTTTAGAGACAAACAATACAAGATAATTATTATACAGCACTATTCTAGCATTTGGCTCACTGGCTATATTTGGAAGTTGTGAATACATAAATGATTAATAATGCAGTCCAACTCGTGATAGCTCTCTCTTCTTTTTTTTTTATTGTATGTAAAGGATAGCTTTGTTATGCCACTTAATTATTTGTTTCCCATAAACATGGGCGTGCTGCAGTGGGCGTGCTGCAGTGGGCGTGCTGCAGTGGGCGTGCTGCAGTGGGCGTGCTGCAGTGGGTCAGTTGGTTGGTCCCTCATGAACTGGCAGCTTTGGCTTTCTCGGAGGCAGTATTGATACCTTATTGTACAAGTATTTTTTTCTGGTAAAGGTTATAGCTATCGCTTTTACAACCATATTGCTCCTGGTTTTTGTGCCAAACTTTTTTTTGAAAATCTGAAATATTGTCTTGCTGGTTTTGGGTGGTGGGTCAGCATATGTTTTGTGTGTTAAAGGGAAGGAAAAGAAGTGGGTCGGTCAGGGTTACTGGAAACAAACAATTCATTGTGAACTTATTATTGGTTTCTCTGTCTATGTAAAACAAATGCATGAGAGCTTAGTCTCTTATTTATTATAGTAGAATGAAGAATATCTATTTGCAAGGGAGAAAATCAACAACAAAAAAAAACAAAAATCTTTCAGACTCTGTCTACACAACATCAGAGATGCTTCCAAAGGACAGGAAGAGTAGCAATAAGATATGAATGAATGCTAGTTCCACTTGCCTCCCTATCCAGAACAGCCTTCTTCAGCTGTTTGGGACCATCTAGAGTATTTCTGAAAGCTATGGGCACAGTTCAGATTTGCCTCAGACATGAACTGAGCCTGGGAAAACAAAAAAGGGTGGGGCACTATTGGTGGGGAGTCAAGTGTTTTGCAGCACCTAAAAGGGTAAAGCAAGGGGAAAAAAAGGGGGGGGGGGGGGGGGGAATGCAAAAGGAACACACACAAAAAAAAAAAAGGGTTCAGAAGATCACCAAAAACCAACTCAGCTTTGGTTCTTCAAATAAAAGGGTGGTCTCCCTAGTGACCCTTTACCAGTACTTACCAAGTCTCGCTACTTTGACATAAGACTCACTATTTTTCCTCATTTCTCACCTCACAACAGCATGAAGACATCTTACTGCCTAACTACAGGTTCTACTGCCTTTGCAAGATGGTGCATTTTTGAAATTTTAATATTCTGATTTACTGCCTTTGTTTAAAGTTCTAAAATTGAGGGCAGTAACCCTCAGCTTGACTATCTGTGTCTTGACCCCACTGCAAGACATAGAAGCATATCAAGTGAAGAATTTTATAAACTTGAGGATTTTTTTTTTTTTTTTTTCAAATTATTTTTTTTTTTTGGTCTCATATTGTACATAACAAACCAAAACAAAAAAAAATAATAATAAAATGAAGTACAAGTTTAATCAACAAATAACAATCAACTAATAACCTAAAGAAGCAATGAGTCTATAATTTTAAAGCGAAAAAACAATTGCTAGCAACATAGTAATAATAATAATAAAATAGCTCTACAACCAGTTGCATCTACATACAAAGTGGGTCCATGGCATCCCATAGACCCAATTACGGACACTCCTCAGAACAGCCACAGAAAGACACAAGTACTGTAAGAGAAATTAATGAGCACATACTGATTATATATCAGAGACAATGTTGAACCATTAATTCCATAACCCAATGTTTGTAAGTCTTCTTGAATACTATTTTAACAAAATTTTAATTACTTCCTCATATAACAAAGCGTTCTAATGTAGGATGCCAATTTAATACCACAATTTTTTTGGGGTTTCTATAGAATTTCACCCCTTTTTTTTTTCCAATCACAATGTTTTTCGTGAAATCTCACAATTTTTTAGTACAAAAATTAGCAAGTATACATTTACCTTAACTGGTTTAGTAACTTTACTCTTCCTCACACACTCAGTAGCAAATGAATTATAGTTTCTTCTCACAAAGGCTTACAAATTTGTCTCCTGGAAGGGTTAACATTGTATAGTTTGGGAACATCTTGGATAGTGTATACTTCCCTGAAAAATAATATAAGATAATTGATTTCATTGTAAAAGGATAATAAAGGAACAGAAAAAGACCAAATTACTGTCAGAGCAGGAGACCTGGAACTCTATTCAGAATATAAAACTGTTTGAATATTTCCACTGAATGACTGAGTGAGTGAGTGATGATCTAGTTAACATGGGCTGACTGCTTCCATCCATGGGGCTGGGTTGTATTGGATTGTTTTATGTTGTTTTGTTGTTTTTGCTGCAGGCACCTTGGGAAAGAATCCACAGATGACATGTTGCTCAGATGCTTGTGCATCTTTTTATATTTCTCCACCAGCCCTAAACAACTCCTGCAGAGAGAGGTACCCAGTATACAACATTTCAAGATCCATTTCATTATCATCCAGAAACAGCCAAGCTCTGCAACCAAAGAAGGGAGTATTTGTAAATGCATCTGTGAAGAAGGGTGAACAGGTGTATTTCCTTCTTATCCTCTCCACTAGTTAATAACTTTCCACACCCAAAGCAATCTGGATTGTCTATCCCCCATGCTGCATTCACAGGTCAGATTCTGGAGATCTGATAGGTGAAATATAAACCATTTGATAGGTTACGAATGTGCACAGACAAATCAATTTGTTGTGCAAGAGGTTGCAAGCCTTCGAAATTGCATTCCAACAATACAAACTTAGCTAGACTAAAAAAAGGGCACTTCAAAATAAAAGAGCACTTTAAATTAAAAGGGCACTTCAAAATAAGTGGGCACTTCACTCCACCCCCACCCCAATCATCTGCCCCTGTTTTGTACACTGGACACGCAATATTGACCTAATATGGGTGTGGTATGGCTATAACCACACCCACTGTAAGGTAGTGTAGCTATTAAAGCTAATCCAATGACCAACCAGACTGAAATTTGGAATGAGGTTTCCAAGCAACTGGGTGAGCTTTATTAATTTCATGTTCATGCATCAATGGGTGTGGTCTGGTCATTGCCACACCCATAGGACATCATTTTGCCAGCCAAAAACTAATTTATGGACTAATCCTGCTGAAATTTGGCATATGGGTTCCAAGTATCAGGGTGAGCAATATTAAAATGTGTAGGTGTGGTTTTTCATTAGCCACACCCACAGGAAGTTGTTTGGCTGCCAAAAGCTAATTAAAGGACCAACCAGGCCAAAATTTGATTAGCTTCTATAATGTTTCATGTTTACATTGGCCAGTATATTGTGTTCATACATATATCTATACATATATATATATATATATATAAATCAAAAACTGGGATCCCTAATCAAAAATTGTTTTGAAAGGAACCAAATCAGTCGAATTTGAGGCCATATTTGGACTCAATGCATTCCTTCGATGTCCAGTAACCAAGAAATTTACGAAATGGTGAGTTCTTCAATCTTTGCCATTTTGCAAGACATCATCACACAATAAGTACAATAGTAATTAAAAGCAACTTCTCCAAAAAATAAATAAATAAATTAATTAAAAAAATTAAAAAAATAATAATAATATAATAATAATAATAATAATAATAATAAATTTAGAAAAATCGTCCATTTAATACAAAAAAAAAAAAAAAAGTGAATAAATATATCAAAGAGGGAAAAAAACACAGGCGTTCAGATAAAAATAAGCAAGTGGCCCTTGCATGACAAGACACTACAAAACAGACCAACATTTAGAAATAGACCACTCTCAAGCAAGTGCACCAAAAGTAATCTCCTTCTGGAAAAAAAGTGAGTTGGAATAAAGCAAGTTGTACATGTCTTAGCTAACATTTATTGAATCGTAAAGACAAATTTACTTCAACCTATTTGACTTTATACAATCATTTACATTTCCTCTTTAAATAACACTCAGCAAACAAAAAAAAACAACAACAACCATACTTAATAAACTAACTGCAGCAGTTATTCAAAGCTGATCTAGCACTTAAAACCATACCATGTAATTTCCACTACCAATTGAAATAAAAACCAACCAAAGTACAAGTACTTCATCCTTAATAAATATTTCATCATTGAAAAACACTACCAACATACACAATTGTAATGAATGCATAAAAAAAAACCCTTCATTTATAGAAAAACACATAAATCCTACATTTCATTTGAACCAATCTATTGGACTATTCCTCTATCAATAAAACAGATCCAATCATTCTATCCAAACTGCAGTATCCAAGCAATCACCAAGGGCAAGGAAGATATGACATAAAACCACACATACTTACAGATACCTTAAAGAAATTAGACCATTCCACATGTACCACACATAGATATGCTGAAAAAAGAGTTAGTTACCAAGGCTGAATAACGTCAAAAGGCAAGAGAAGTAGGCTGAATAAAACCATTCAATCACACTACAGGACAAGTGAAATGATGAACATCATCAACTAATGGAACATTCATGAATGCACTGAATGAACATCAAACAATGAACATCAAACTCATGAACTTCAGCAAACAACAACAAATATACATTATATTTCAACAGATAGTCATGAACACATACTGGAACCTCAGGTCGCAGCAATCACAGAAACAACTAATATTGAAACAGAAACAACAGCAAGATCAAACATCACCTGGCTAAATGCAGGTTTCCGATATGACACAACCACTGATTATGCAAGCTATGACAAGGTTGCCATTGGAAGGATGACAGATGTATGCCCGAATTGCAAAGCACACTCTGTTGTTCCAATTGAAAAGTGAAACTCCCACTCATAGAGGCCCCTACTAATTTGGAAGAGGCAACTTGAAGAAAACATTGCAATTAACAAGCATTTAAAAAACAATATTAACAAGTACAATTCTGCATTCCACATGCCCTTCTTCAGAACAGTGCACAACTTAACCAATCATGGATTCTTCACCACATTCAAAATTCAAGGCCATTGCAATCACAAAATTGGAGGACTGCTTCCTATTTCAGATGAAGAACCAAAGTTTGTTCAAGTGTATTTCTTGAGAAATACACAAGAAGAGGCCAAGCAATGAAACAGACATGTTGGTGGAAACCTTGAAATGAACATAGTCACTGAATTGCAAGAAATGCTTCATCAAAATCATGCCTATGTGAGCATACTCAAGTGTGCACTGAAAAACATAGCACTGAAGACCACAAAGTAATAATTAGCGCAAGACATGAGACCAGTGGAGAACATGAAAGTCGCTACAATGCACCATCAGTAGATGAAGTTGCCATCATCCTTGACAACCAGCAGCATGGGAACTGGGACATAGTTCTGAGACAAAGATGTTGTTCTCTCATTAGAATCTCTGAAACACATCGTGCCTACGACTCATTACGATACCCTCTGATGTTTTGGAAAGGCCAAGATGGATATAACCAGTCTTTACGACATGTAATACCAGGAAGTTATGAACAAACAAGTCTGTCAGTTGCAAGGAGTGAAAAACTGCCCGAAGAGTGGGTTTTTTGCTAGTATATATATATATATATATACACTAGCAGCATATACCCGGCGTTGCCCAGCCAATATAGCTAAAATCCTACCATTTTTGGCTTTTTCTCATTACCATGGTAACCATTTTGCGAAATTTTTAGCCCATGTTTTAAGTTGGGTCAAAACCTATTATCATGCCGAGTTTCAGAGAAATCCACCTGCTGGTTTGGCCGGAATGATGGTACAGACAGACAGACAGACAGACAGACAGACAGACAGACAGACAGACAGACAGACAGACAGACAGACAGACAGACAGACAGACAGACAGACAGACAGACAGACAGACATTTTGCTTCCTATGTGATCCTAGGGGTGCAAAATAGAGGATAATAACTATTTAGGCAGTGACTTATTTAACAAATATCCCTTACCATACATGCTCAGTTCTGTATGCATTCCTTATACGTGTGGTGCCTATTTGTTGGCTGCTACAATACATGTTGTAAAGGGGAGTTGTCCCTATCATCCACAGAAGGCTTTTGAATTTTTTTTTTTTTTTTTAAATGTCTACCTAAAAAGTGAGAGAACTAAAGCCTTTTCTTTTAGCAAATTGGGTTCATGAAGCAGGTAAAAGTAGGTCAGCATATCCATCCATGTTCCATGATTTTAAAATGGCTGATAAAAATGCAAAACAAAAAATTAATTGAAAAAAATAAATCTACCTGCCAGTGCAGCTGAGAATGAAAGACTTTTCAGTGAGCCTTTATCATGGCTCAATACTTATAGTCATTTTTCAAAGATATTGGTGAAGTTAAGTACAACATAACTTCAAGGTACCCCAGGAACAAGACCAGTTAACCACAGTCTTCTTCTTCTTCTTCTTCTTCTTCTTTCTATGAGAATTTCTTCTCAATTTGTTGACTTTAGCCTGACTGTCAGTTTTTCCAGGGCTAACCACAAGGAGGTAATCAACATGAGCTGGGTGGACTGGTGTGGGAAGATGTTGCAGGACAGGAAAAATTTTTCTGTCAGTAACCCATGGGTTGTTAGTCCAAGAGCATAACTACTCAGCCACCACACATAACCCTAGTTAACTACAGTGAAGCAGGACAATAAACGACCTGTGCTGAATCTGACAATTATTTAATTTTTCTTGGCTTCAGAAATGCAGCTGCTTCAGTAATTTTTCCCCTCTCTCTCTTCCCTCTCTCTTCTTTCTCCTTCTCCCTCTCTACCTTTCCACACTTCACCAAGTACAATTTTTCACTAGAAGGAAGGGGTCCAAGAAAACAGCCAAAGCAACCACAAGTCCGAGTTGTGGACATGTGTAAACCAGTGAAAAATCATAAAGTTAGCATAATATGTTTGAAAAAGTAAAAAAGAAGGGGGTTATATGTTTTTTTTAAAAACAGAAGATTAAAAAAAAAAAAAAGTTTGAAAATATCTTATGCCACAAATTTATAGAATGTTGACCAGAATAATATTAAATCATACACACCAATAAATAAATTTTAAACAAGTAATAATGTTAAAAATATGAAATGATACATAAATAGAAGGGGAAAAAATGTGGATGTCCTGTGAATGTTTTTTTTTTCTCTCTCTCTCTCTCTCTCTCTCTCCCCTCTCACCCCTCCGCACTCCACATTTCACCAAGTACAATTCTTCACAAAGGGGGGGGGGGGGGGGTTGAAAACAGCTGCAGTAGGGACAACTCTGAATTGTGGGCATGTGTGAACAAATAAAAAATTAAGTTGGTAGGATATACTTGAAAAAAAGAAAAAAGTTATATTAAAAAAATAAATAAATAAATAAATAAATAAATAAATAAATAAATAAATAAAATTTAATATGTCTTCTTCCACCAAAATAATACTAAGTCATAATCACCAGGAAATATATTTTAAACAAGTAATGATATTTATAAAGATGAAATAATAAATAAATAGAAAAAGTAGAATGGGATGAAAATATTGAAAGTAACAATGTTGAGGATGTGTAACTACACCCACTCAAAATAAAGTAATAATTTTTTAGAAAAACGAATGAAAAATATAGAAAGTAACAATCTTAAGGATATGCAACTACACCCATTCTAAATAAAATAATAAATTTAAAAAAAAATGAATGTATGAAAAATATTGAAAGTAACAACTACACCCATCCAAAATAAAACAATAAATAAAAAAAGAATGAATGAGAAATATTGAAATAACAATATTGTAACTACACCCATTTATGGCTGTCCTGTAATTAGATCAAAGTACACTGGACACCACAGAAGACAAATTTCAGCCTCATTTCACCACATGACATGCAACTACAAAAAAAAAAAAAAAAAAAAAAAAAAAAAAAAAAAAAAAAAAAAAAAAAAAAAAAAAAAAAGAAAGGAGGAATAACAACAACCAAAGCATAGGAAATGGGGAGGGGAGGGGGGGGACAGTGTGGTCAGTGACCTCTCCATGAATGAATGTATGGGTATCAATGAGGAAAATGTCCCTTCCTACACACAAAACAAAACAAACCAGGAGTTTGGAAATAAATTGAAAAAAAACAAAAAACAAAAAAAAAAACCCTAAAAACATCATGAGCAGTGTCTTGGGCTGGAGACATTAGAAAATCAATAACTGAAAGAAAAAAAAGAAGGAAAACTGGAGACATTCACAATTGCTTTGGAAGCAATTTTGTGGAATTCATTTATCCAATTAATGGAATCATTGCCAAGCAGAAGAATTAGCTTGAAATTCTTCTAATGCCCTTTTCAATAATGGCTAAGATAATGTTTGTTCCTTGATCATTGCAAGCAAAGCTGCAAATGGGCCTCCGATTATTATTATTTTTGTAATTTTTATTTTTATTTTTTTACTGTTATTGTTATTATTATTTCTTCTGTAGCTATGATTACACCTTAAGATTAAAAATTTAGCTTGATATGTTAAGAATTTGAGATTTGGAAAGTACCGATTTATCCTAGTTCAAGGTCCTATTTCTATGGTAACGAACACCTCAGCACAACAATAACAAAATAGTTCGTATTTTGGGGCATATCCCGGAGTTTCTCAAGTTCATAGGTTGGACCTCCGCAGGCCTGCCTTGAGCCTAGTCTGAGGGAAGGTTGGGGAAGAAAGAAGGAGGCACTGCTGCAGCTGGTGCCAGAGAGGGGAAAAAAAGAGAGGCTGTTTCAAAGGTGCAGTGCGCCCAAGTTCACCTTTGCATCCAGGAAAGTGTAGGGTGCCCACTGATCACCCCTTGCAGTTCCTGACATGGATAATGTTAGTTATTGTAATGGCCTCATTCATTACTAACAATGCATGCACTTTTCTAGAAATGATTACCATGTTTTCTTTTGTTATCCTAACTTTTCAGGTATCTGCCATTGAGGTCAGCTCTGTATCAGGGTCTTTGCTTAATTGTAGTTTGACCAGTCTGAGTTGGTTGCCAAATTTGGAAATATCTGGCCTCATTTCTTCTTCATCATTGACTGGAGTTCCTCCATCTACAGATATACTACTTTCTTCCTCCTCCCCAAAGAGGAAAGGCAACAATTCTTGCTCTGAGCTTTTATCTCCAGTAAAAAAATGTCTTGTGCAATCAGCTGATTTCAAGAGCCATCCAACAAAATACAGCAACAGCTCAGAAAAACCACCATTTTCATATTCAACTCTCCTATATCTTGCTATTCAACAAAGCAAAAGTGGAGATCTTACTCTCAATGAAATATACCACTGGATCAAGAGCAGCTTCAATTATTATCAATATGCTGAATCTGGTTGGCAGGTACTTAGATATAGCTATATATATATATATATATATATATTTTTTTTTTTTATTTTTTTTTATTTTTTTTTTTATTTATTATTATTATTATTATTATTTTTTTTTTTATATACTTTTAAAAAATTGTTTTTAAAGTTCGGGTTGATGTAACTTGTATCATGGAATTTCACACTTTTATTATCACTGCCTATTTTAGAATTCCCTTCGTCATAGCTTGTCCCTGAGTGAACTCTTTTACAAGGTGCCACGTATAAAAGGTAAAGGGAACCACTGGAGAATCAAGCCGGAATATAAGAACCTATTGGAAGACAATGAAGACTATGTATCAAACTTGGATCAGAAGCAGAGTAATTCTAAACGGCAAAGCAGCAAGCTGAAGAGGACTTCTGGACAAAAAAGGATCTGTTCCCAGAGTGAGAGCAGCTTGCACAAAAGGACAACAAGAGGGCGAAAGAAAAGTAAAACAGGAATTAGACATGCTGATTTAAGTAGCATGTCAGGAGACCTGGACTGGACTGCTCTCCTCAGTAGCCAGAAAATAGACAATACTCACAGCAAGCCATTTGGTTCTCCTAACCTTCCTGATGAAACAGAGCCTGCCCTCAGCTCACCTCTCATCTTTCCGGTCACCACAGCTTCCGTACCTGCAGAGCTGCCTGCCACCCCGTCAGTGGGAGAAAACCATTGCTCCCTACTCGAAGAAATCATGCTCAGAGAAGATTCACCATCTCCACAATTGCTCTTACCATGGGCAGAAAATAACTCACAAACCTCCATCTCATCTGCTTGCCTGCACCCATGGGCAGAATCCAAGGAGAGCACAATGCGCAGTCTGAATGAGCTGTGCAGGGCAAGTTCGCTGGTAGATAAGCCCTCCACACCCACTCCTTTCTTTCGTAACCACGGGTCTTCAACAGCTTGTGCTTTCTCATTTGCTGCACATCAAGTCAGAGCCACTCTGCCTAGTAGCACCAACTAACACCTCATCAGCTCAACTTAACACCCCTGCACCCATCACACCTCATCAACTCACCCTAACACCCCTGCACCCATCACACCTCATCAACTCACCCTAACACCCCTGCAACCATCGCACCTCATTAGCTCACCCGAACACCCCTGCACCGATTACACCTCATCAACTCACCCTAACACCCCTGCAACCATCGCACCTCATTAGCTCACCCTAATATCCCTGCACCCATCACATCACATCAACTCACCCTAACACCCCTACAACCATCGCACCTCATTAGCTCACCCTAACATCCCTGCACCCATCACACCTCATTAACTCACCCGAACACCCCTGCACCCATCACATCTCATCAACTCACCCTAACACCCCTGCACTCATCACACCTCATCAGCTCACCCAAACACTCCTGCAGCCATCACACCTCACCCTGCACCCATCACACCTCACCCTGCACCCATCACACCTCATCAGCTCACCCTAACACCCAACACAGCAGCAGTCATCTATCTGCAACCGATTCAAATCATGAAGTATGACACATCTGAGCTCACCATGTATATTTTTTCCCTAACTGGCCTAAGTACAATTCTTTTAACTTCAACTTTATGCTCTATACACACATGAGTATACATGCAATAGTAATTGACACAATCATTGTAATACATAGCATTTTTTTTAATTAAAAAAGGAAAGAAAAGAGACAGTTTCAATACTCCTGCATGCTACATTGTAATGTCATCAAATGTACTGCCTCATGACCTTGTAGTTGCTATCTCAAGTCAGACATATTTGAGTAGACTTTTTTTTGTCCATGTGATGCAATATCAGTTTTATATATATATATATATACACATATATATATATATATATTTTTTTTTTTCCCCCCTTCAATTTCAGGGGTACAATACTATGCCCTGGCATATTACAAGGTGAAGATATAAAGGGTGAAGACATACATATAAATAGAGTAACTCCAGATTTTGGACCCATTCAATGTCAGCCCACCAACTTTTAAAATTTATCTACACACCTTCAAGACAGCACTGAGATAATACTTATTAAGATACTAGTACCAAAAGTGTGCAGTGAACTGCCAAGGTGCTTGCAACATACACCCTCCATCCCCTTCAACATTTTTTCAATATGGCTGTTCCGATACATATTGAGCATTTGTTACATTTTCTAATGAAATTTCTTTTTAATTGCTTTTACAACACTTAATGGCATTTCCTTCTATACTGATCTTGAACAGTGTCCACAATACTCAGGGGTAGCTTCACTTCAATCTTCTTGAAATTCTTTCATGATGTTCAAGCATTGGAAATAATATATTGATATATGATGATCACTGTTCAATGCACTTCCAGATGAAGTTACAATCGTGATCAGATCTTTCAGATATAAGAGGTTGAATAGTTGTTTGGACTGTGTGACCTTCACATCTTACTATAATTCACTATTCATTTGTCTGTCTGTCTGTCTGTCTGTCTGTCTGTCTGTCTGTCTGTCTGTCTGTCTGTCTGTCTGTCTGTCTGTCTGTCTGTCTGTATATGCAGACTTTAACTCCTTTCAAACCTCTATAGGGACATTCAAGAAACTTTCAGGGATTGATTAGTACACCTCACTGCATATCCTCATGAAAATTTCGTTCAGATCAGGTGGCTATGGGTGTAGTTTGGTGACTTGGAACACTAACTAATGACCAAGTTCAATGAAAGTTGGCATGTTTATTAATTGTATGGTTTGTTTGATTAATGAGATTAGTGTCATTAATCCCTACATCTCCCATATATATGTATATATATAAAAGGAGATGTCCATCTGTATGTTTATACCTTCATTCTGGCTTGAACCTGTGGGTAGATTGCTCTGAAACTTGGCATGATGATATGTTTTGATCCAACCTTGAAACATGAGCTAAGAATTTCAGAATATGGTTACTATGGTAATGAGGAATAGCCAAAATATGGCATTTGGCCAGAAAACCCCTTGGAGCTACAGATCTAAAATTTGGTATGATATATGGCTTCACTCTGGGAGTGACATGGGCTGGGTCCCACCTGGCCACATCTCTTCCTTTCCCTGTGTAAGGTTAAAAATGCCAAAAAATGGTATTGCAGCAAAAACACTTGAACCTTGGGAGTTAGACCCATGAACCTATACATATTTGGAATCATTATAATCTGGGGAATATTTTAAGTACATGTATATGACCACACCCATTTCTATTCTATGTCAGGCCCAAAAAAGGCCAAGAATGGCACTTTGACCAGATAAACCCTTGAGCAACAAACTTGAAACAGGGTGTGTATACACAACTTGACTTTGGAAGTAACATGGGCGGAATCCCTCCTGGTTACACCACTTCCCATTGGTTTGTACAGTTAAAAGTGCCACAAAAAAAAAAAAAGAACTTCTGAATAACGTTTGGACCAAAAGAGTTAGATCTACAAATACACTTGCATATATATTTCAGTCGTAAGTATGTGTCTAGTATATTTTTGGCACTTTTTAATTTTACACACCAATAGGAAGAGGTGTAACCAGGAGGGATTCCACCCATGTTACTTCCAAAGTCAAGTTGTGTATGCACACCATGTTTTAAGTCTGTTGCTTCAAGGGTTTGTCTGGTCAAAGTACAATAGGGTGTGGTCATATACATGTACTTAGGCTGCGAGGCTAAAATGATACAGGACAATCACTTATTTAGACCTGGAGACAAAACTTTGAATGCTCATTGTCACTCTGGGGGCTGGATCCTATGTGGCTGCATTTCTTTCCCTGGGCATGCCAGACTAAGTGCCAAAAATGGTACTTGGACCAAACCCTTGGCCATGGGCTGGGTCACACTTGGTGGCTCCACATCCCTGCCGAACCACCTAACCAAATGAAATTCTTTTTTTTTTTTCTGGGTTGTCTAATTCTATACTGTTTTTTAGCAACCATTTTGGGTTATCTGACCACATTTATTCCTGTGGGCATGCTAGGCTAAAAATGAAAACTATGTGATCTACTTATGGTATTTATGGCAAATCAAATTGATAGACCAACTCTGATAGGGAAATGGGCTGGGTCACACCTCTTCCTATGGGCATGTCATATTCAGGACATCACTGGGTATGTTTCACTGGTAGTGTATGCATATTTATGTGACTTCACCACCAAACCAAATAAAACTCAATCAGCAAGGTAGAGACATCCTACACCAAGGATGGTTCTTAGCAATAAAAAATAAAAATAATAAAAGTTTGGGGCCACACCTCCTCCTGTGGGTGCACCAGGGTAAAATGTCAAACTAGTACTTAGTATATGATATTTTTTTAAATAGTAAATGTGTCAGTTTTCAATAAGTGTGAAAAGAAAGTGCCACAATAGTGAATTAAAAACCAAGAAAATCCATTTTCATTTGCTTGCTAAGAGAACTAGTGAATGCTGAATATGAAGAGGTGATATACTGTCATGATCATTTTGCTTGGGGAATTTACAATTTAATTACTTGATGTTCAGCATTATGTTTGAATTAGTAATAGTTTCTGAGAAAATAAAGTATCGGGAGGGAATTACTTATTCAGAATTTTAAAATACAAACAATATTCATTGGTTTAACTTGTTTTGTTTTTTAGGGTGGAGTTAACCTATCAGAATTCCAGGAATTTCCAACTGCAACATTCCCCACCACCACACCCAAGCAGCCAGTGAAACTTACAAACATTCCTTGCCAAGTGTGGATTTCCAAATCAACCTGCAAAAGAACTCACTTGTACCTTGTCTAACATCTGCAATATCAGTGGAGACATGCAACTACAAACTACAACAGGCACATTTAAACATGCAGACATGGGCTAGAAACTGGGCATGAATGCCATGAGGTGGGGAGAGGTATAGCCACACCCATAAAGTAAAAATTCAGAGGCCAAAAAAAAAACAAAACGTTTTTAATACATATTTTTTAATATACAAAAAGTTCAAAGTAAGTTTCCATTTGACTTCAACCTTTTCCTACCTTTCTAAATCAAACATTGTTCTTCAGCAGCCAAGTGATAGCATTATGTGGGTTGGCCGTTCTACCCACAGCTCAGATACAAGGCATAGCATGCTATTAATCCTGACAAACAAACGAACATCATTCCTCCTCTCAAGTTCTCTTATCAACGGATTGGAAGCGAAATTCTTATGTATTGCAAACAACATGGGTAGGTAATGCATACATTATATGTACATATACACATACACAAAGATGTGCTTGATACTTGCAGTGGTGCAGATTGTTACCAAAAAAGCAATGAACAGATGAGTGCACACAAGCAACAAGTCTGGACTCATACATCTCCCACCAATATCAGTGCTGGGTGGTGCACACACACACACACACACACACATGCATAAGAGTGTCTGTTTGTCTGTCTCATGTAATAATGTTGTAGTGTAGGAATCACTCCTATATAGTCCTATTAACAAATGGAGACGCCTTTCCTGGAATCAACTCTTAGATGCCTGTGTTTGGCAAAGGACAACAGAGGGCTCCTGAATCACTCCTGCTGAGGTCTCCGCTGGACTGGAGGCTTGCATCTGAGCAAATGCTGCTAGTGTGTCGGGGAATAGAGGAGGGGTAGCTGGCGTGTTTGTGGGAACACATGACTGCTGCAAGGAAGAGAGAGAAAGAAATAATCATAATGTAACATGATGCTGATTGTCTTGAATAAACCCAAATAAGTAAATCACAATTTTTTCCTAAGGCAAAAGCAGTAATTAAAACCCACTGTATCATACAACTTTATACTAGATAGTGCTCTCATACATAAGACATCCTTGAGCCCATCGAACTTCCAGCTGAACTTCCAGGGTTGGTATTTGGAGTACACGTGTTATGATGCTGAACTGGCTGAGGGTTGGAACGCTTAGTGTTCCCAGCAACCGAGTGTCCTTGGAAAAAGACACTCAATGCTACCTGTTGTAAGAGAAGACATACACATCAAAGTAGTTCGAAATGCTATTTGTACTCATCAGCATACAGAAACCAGAAATAGAATTGAGAGCACATCAAATATCACAATATGTGTAGCCAGTTCAATAGAAAGTTCATAGTTTGAACAAGAATAAACCTCAAGTTGGCCATAGTATCATTTAGACAAATTAAGCTTACCTCAAACTGCCATCTAGAAGAAGTTAGAATTTGTGTTGCTTCGTCTTGTGAACAACCAACAGCATTCACAAACTGACCAACCATTAGCTGCTTCTTTAGTATCTCCGTATTAGGGTCCATCTTTGTTGGTTTGCTAGTAAGCTTCAGCAGGTCTCCAACAGCTGAAGTTAATAGGGTACGAACTGACAGGAAAGTGAGAAACAGCGGTTTACTAGGGAGGATCGGACAGTATTTAACTTGCCCAGTGAACAGATATAGGAGAAAGCTTTAGGCGGTGAAAAGGGTTCAGGCCAGGGCTGTAGCTTGTAAACAAAAAAAAAAAAAATGTGCTTTATCACGTGACAAAGTAACCATGACGTCACGTCGCCCACACGTTTTTTTTTTGTTTTGTTTTTTTTTTGTTTTTTTTTTGTGTTTGTTTGTTTGTTTTTTGGAGGACACAGTACATACGGGTCCTTTTGATTGAGGTCGAAGTTGACATTACGGCTGAGGCCCACGCACAGTCGCACACAAACGGTCCAGATGGTAGATCAGACGTGGGACCTTCTGCAGGTCCAGTTAATATTGTAGTGTTGTTGCAGTAACCCGGAGTTGCCATTAGCTATATTTATCGCTGGAGTAGGATGTGTGTGTTGGGGGGGGGGGGGGGGGGGGGGGGACAGTAACCAGTAACCCCCTTAGTCCCCCTCCCTTCCAATATTTTGTCAGTTTAAGTGATTGCATTTTCTGAATTTAGTCCAGAGCTTTGGTCACATTATTGATAAAAAGAATTTTAGTGATTCAACTATCTTTCCCATGTCAGTGATCAATAGCTTGGCTCATAATTCCAAAGTTCTTAATTCAGTGCTTAATACAGAAGTTGGAATGAAATGAGTAACTGACACTGCAGTGCTATTGGTCAACATTATCCAATAGCTTTTAAATAGAAAACAAGAGCAGTCTGGTGTCAATGACTATTTGTTCCCCTGAATATTTGTTCCCCTGAATATTTGTTCCCCTGAATATTTGTTCCCCAGACGAATAATTGTCCCCCCCCCCCCCCCCCCCCCACCACTTTTATCATGTTCTGTTAGTAAGAATGAATATTTTTTTCACCTGGAATGAATGTTTGTCCCAAGGAAAAATAATTCAGCATGTTTTGTGGGAAACCGATTATAGCTATTTATTTACCTGAGGTATAGATGGTGTCATTGTTTAGACTATTCACACAATGTGATCACTCCCAAATGATTATTTCCCAATTATATTGTGTTTATTGCACATAATTATCCCAGTGATGTCACCTGGTAAGGTTAAAATCAGAGGATATATGTAGTTTGATATGGTGAGTGTCGTAAACCAAATGTTGCCCCCAAAAGTGGCACCCCTAGCGGAGAAAAAAGGAATTCATATTTTATATATAAAAGGCCTTAAAATTTTTTTTTAAAAACACAGTGGAGCAGTGGTTTAGGCGCAGGGCTAGGCCTGGGCTTTTGTTTTCCCCTTCCAATTTATTTTATCACTTTTAAATTTTATTAAATTTTTTTTTGTTTTTTTTTTGCATTCCCTCCATTTTTATCTTTTCCCTCTTCCTTCTTCCATTCTTTCAATTTCTGATAAAAGGGTATAGTGGGTCGACCCTGACCCTGTGTTCTGTCCACACTCTTCCTGATTCTTACGCATGCGAGTATGCATGTAAGGAACCAAACAAATTAAACTTGCTCTTTAGAGTAGACACATTCTATGCAAAGGATATTTTTCAGCCCAAAATTAGTTGGGCCATCTGGCCACACCTCTTCCTGTGGATGCGTCAAGATTAAGAGCAGGTGTAAATTTGTTAGGAATTGAGAAATTTCAAATTTAGCATGTTGAATCGCGCCCTTTGCAGTAAAGTAAGAGGAGAGAACAGAGGGTGGGGGGGGGGAGGGGGAGGAATTACGGGGGAAAAAAGGGAAACCACCTACAAGATCTGCTGTCCCCAGGTGGTCACCCATCCAAGTACTGAGCAGGCCTAACAGTGCTTATTTGAACAAAAAAAGAGAGTTTTGCCCCAAAATTGTCTACAGATTTGAGCAACTGTGAAGTGGTCACCCATCCAAGTACTGAGCAGGCCTGACAGTGCTTAACTTCAATAAGTAATTTTAATTGAAGTCAATTTGAACAAGAAGAGAGTTTAACCTCAAAATTGTCTGTAGATTTGAGCAACTGTGAAGTGGTCACCCATCCAAGTACTGAGCAGACCTAACAGTGCTTAACTTCAGTAAGTAATTTCAATTGAAGTCACCCCAAATTCACCCCAAATTCACCCCAAATTCACCCCAAATTCACCCCAAATTCACCCCAAATTCACCCCAAATTCACCCCAAATTCACCCCAAATTCACCCCAAATTCACCCCAAATTCACCCCAAAATTATCTGCTGATTTGGGCAACTGTGGATTCTAAATGTATTTTTGGTGGGATTTTTGCAAAACGATAGTCAAATCAACGTGATTTTAATAAAAATGTTACTGTTACGAAGTTACACAGGAAATCCCTTCTTGGATTACAGACCTGAAACTGCCATGAACACAACATAACTGTGGGAGTGACATGGGCTGGGTCTCACCTGGTTACATCTCTTTCTCCGGTAATGTCAGGCTAGTAGTGGTTTATTGTAGGTGTGTACCACCACTGTTCCTGCCAACAACCACACCTAATGAAACCCATTCCAGGATGGTTGGCACATCCTACACCATGATGACTTTTACCTCCAAATTTTTGGGTCGCCTGGACAAACCTCTTCCTGTGGGAACAAGAGGCTAAAATGCCAAAATTATTACTTACAGAATACCTAAAACATGGAATGCACACTCATGATGACTCTGGAAGCGACATAGGCTGGGTCCCACCTGGCCACACCTCTTCCTTTGGGTATGTCATGTTAAAAATACCAAAATGGTAATTAGTACAAATCCTTGGTCATGGTCTGGGTCACACTTGGCCACACCTCTACCTTGAGACACAGGTCTCCAAAGTGGAAACTCAGTGATCTTATCCCTTTTTGTTCCTCCTTTCCTCCTATTTTTTTTCTTTTCTGAAAAAAAAAGATGTGTATGAAAACCGCATTAAGTATTGATTGGCATGGTAACAGGAATATTTTAGATTCGCCACTCTGTCAGTGGAGTCTGTATTGTTCGTGCCTATGCACCATATGGTCCTACCTCTTCCTGCGATTGTGTGAGGCCAAACATTCCAAAAAATGTTACTGAAGACAAACCCTTGGACTTAGAAACATAAAACTTGGCATGCACACACACTTGACTTCGAATATATCCCACCTGGCCACACCTCTTCCCTTGGCCATGTCAGGATAAAAATGCCTGAAATGGTACACCAAACTCTTGGACATTTTCATAGGGGGAATGAATATTTGTTTCCTGGGGGAACAAATATTCGGGGGGGAACAAATATTCGGGGGGGAACAAATTTTCTTTAACACCGGCACTAAGACCTGTGGCAAATAATTGCTATATTTATTAAAAAGTAGTGTTTTATACCAAAAAATTATTTAGAGCACCTAGATGAGGTTAAAATTGTGGCAAGATTTACAACCTTTTGGTTTTCATATAGTAGAAGTACTTAGTTGTAACCAATTAGTTGTAACAACAAACTTTGGTGTTTCCAAACAGTAAAAAATTAGTTTAATATCCATTCTTGAGCAAGACTTGTGTATGCATCCACCCCCCCCCCCCCCCCACCCCACCATTCCAAGTGTCCTTAGACCTGTGTGCCATAGGATAAAAGAAGAAAATAAAGTGCTTGCAAATGTTCAAGCATATGAGATATTGGAGCACATTTTGCTGTTCTACAAAAAAATGGCTCTAGTCCCCATACTATATTTAGATGTACCTCTGTATCACTAAATGTCGCTATAAATGTCAGTGTTAGACTCGTTGTTATAAATTTGTACCACCACTGTTCCTGCCAACAACCACACCTAATGAAAACCCATTCCAGGATGGTTGGCACATCCTACACCATGATGACTTTTACCTCAAAATTTTTGGGTCACCTGGACAAACCTCTTCCTGTGGGAGACACAGGTCTCCAAAGTGGAAACTCATATACCAAATTGGATTAATTTAGTATTTTCAGAAGGGCTTGGTATATATTTTTATCCAAAATTTGCATGTTATGTTCAGGAGCCTCTACGAAAGGTCAATGTCGAATTTCTAATCCAAAAAGCTCGCCCAAAATGAAGTAGAATAAAAATAAAGGGAAAAAATTGAATTTCTTCTAATTCTCCATTAACATCTTCCTTATGAGCCAGGCTACAGACTATTTGGAAACATTAGTACTTGAGCTAATACCATGATCCAACAGAGTTTCAATTGGTGCACGTCCATGACCTATCAGTTTTCTTCACTTGCTTACAAAAATATGAAGGTATATCAGGATGGACTAATGACACCCCACTGTCATGGACGCTGTTTTAATTTCATTCCAATTGCTGAGTATGTGTATGAAGAAACCTAAACTCGCTTGCCAGACCTTTTACGAAACACTCCACTGGAGTGTTCAGGTAAATAGCTGGCAAGCAATACTATGCTAATCTCTCCATTTAGCCACTAGAGAAAAGTGAATTCTATTCAGGTAAGATTTCATACATTCAGTTCAATTCCTTTTCATACAGTGCAAATAATTGCATACATTAATTTGTGTTCCCCATAACTCCTGCAGTGAAGATATATCCCATGACACTATGACATCCTCTGTTATGGCAGCATGTGTAGTTCTATCTCACAAATGCATGCCCAAGTACTACCAAATTTCAGATTGCTGACATTGATAAATTGATTAGTTAACTGAATGCTCATTGACTGAGCATTACCTGACAACTGTGACTTCTGATTCTTGATTTCATTATTGAAAACCTGTGATCAATTATTATATATTCCTAATTCTACATCCTTAAATCACTGACTCCAAACTCTATTTCATCTGGTGTCAAAAAATGCTATTATCATGGGATAGAATGAATACTTCCTTTTACAATATTGCAAAGAAATCCCCCCCCCCCCCCCCTATATCAAGTTCCCTATTGATGAGCGTCGCAAAACCGGGTTCCTGTGGTCAGAACTCGGCAAAGACTCGAGTGGCGGTCTGGATTTTGCCACGCCCTACTACATCAACCTGGCACCCAATTACGATGTCACCCTCACCCCACGATTAATCGCAGACCGGGGTGTCATGGGTGAAGTACAGGCGCGCTATTGGGGTCCAATATCAGGGTTTTGGGAGGTGGGCGGTTCCTATATTGGCAGCGATGAGGCCTACAGCGATGATTTTCCCAACCAGGGTAGCTCGCGCTGGCTGCTGGAGGCCCGCCAAACCGGGCTCGCAGGTGAGCGCTGGCGCACGAGTATCAATTACAGCGAAGTCAGCGACGAGGACTACCTCAGCGACATTGGCACCACTGGGCTGGACGTTCGTCAAAGCACTCATTTGGCGCAGCGTGGACAACTGGACTATCTGGGTGACAACTGGCAGGCGGAGTTACGTTTCGAACAATTCCAGACCATTGCCAAAGACATCGGCGACAAACCCTATAAAAAATTACCAGCGATTGGCTTAAACCGCACTGCCGCCGAGCGAGACTTCGCGTTGAATCTTCTCTACGAGGGTGAATACACCTATTTTGACCACGCTGAACGGCTCACAGGTCAACGGCTTTACAATGAGGCCAGCATCAACTATCCCATGGCCTGGATTTGGGGATATGTGAAGCCCACCGCCAAATACCGGCATGTAAATTACCGGCTGGACGACCCAATCGCGCTGTCAAATAAATCCGCAGATACCCCGGACGTGGGCGCGCCCTTGCTGAGTCTGGACGGCGGCTTGTTTTTTGAGCGCGATCTAAAATGGAGCGGCTCCTCTCTTCTGCAAACGCTTGAGCCTCGACTTTACTATGTGTGGTCTGACTTTGAGGATCAGCAAGGTCTGCCCGATTTCGACACCAGCGAACTGACTTTTAGTTACAACCATATCTTCAGGGAAACTCGCTTCTCGGGTCACGACCGCATTGATGATGCCAATCAAATATCGGCTGGCCTGACGACACGTATTTTTGATTCGACCACCGGGGAAGAAAAACTGTATGCCAGCCTGGGGCAGATCTACTACTTCGATGAGCGAAGAGTTCAAATCGACTCGGCAGCCGATGAAGACGATGAGGGCAGCTCGGCAATCGCTGCTGAATTCGGTTTTATCCCTTTCGAGAATACAGATGTCACCTCATCATGGCTCTGGAATACCAACGACAGCCGTCTGGATGAAACGCATTTGCGTGTGTCCTATAGCAATCAGGGCAACTATCTATTTAACCTGGGGTACAATTACCGTCGCTACAAGGGCAGTGACCCAAGGTTTGACGATATTGACCAAATCGACATTTCTGCGGCTATCCCGTTTGCCGGGAACTGGTCGTTATTTGCGCAGTCTCTATACGATTTAAATGACAACGACAGCGTCAACGATTTACTTGGGCTGGAATATAATGATTGCTGCTGGCGCATCCGCGTGGTCCACCAGCGAAGCTTAAATCAGGAGTTCGGCTCAACAGCAGGCAGCATCGTAGCAACCAGGAAAGCGACCTACCTGGAGTTGCAGCTAAAGGGTTTGGGAGGTGTCGGCACGCGAGTCACCCGCATTTTGGAAGAATTTATTCGAGGGTATGAAAGCAGTGACCATTAAACAACAGCTTGCCATCAGTCTGCTGACCATGGCGGCTACTTGTTGTAGCTGGCAAATCGCGCAGGCGGAAACCCAGGTTCTCGACTCTATCGTCGCAATTGTTGAAGATGACGTCATCATGTCCAGCGAGCTTCGCGACCGCATCGCGCTCGTTACACAGAGTCTGCAAGCCTCAGCTCAAGAGATGCCGGATCAGGAAGTTCTGGTTCGTGAAACTTTAGATCGCTTGATCCTGGAGAGCATTCAGCTACAGATGGGGCGCCGGGCCGGGGTGCGCATCAGCGATGCTCAACTGAGTGCAGCCCTCAATAACCTGGCGGCCCAAAACCGCATGGATCTTGAACAATTTCGCCAGCAGGTCGAAAACCAGGGGAAATCCTACGTGCAACTGCGCGACGACATTAAACGTGAATTAATTCTCCAGCGCGTCCAGGCTGGCAACGTCAACCAGCGTATTCAAATTAGCGAACAGGAAGCTGAGAACTTCCTCGAATCGGAGGAAGGCCAGGCCCTGACCGCCGAGCAATATCACCTGGTTCACGCCCAACTGCCCTTTGCTGAGGGTGCTAACGATGCCCAGAAAAAGGCCATGCAGAAGCACGTGGCTCAGCTTTATCAACGCATCCAGGCCGGCCAGTCCTTTGAAGCCGTAATCAATTCAGACAACACCGAGTACACCTTCAGTGGCGGAGACCTGGGTTGGCGCTCGGTGAATGACTTGCCGGGCCTATTTGCCAACATCGTACCGCAGCTCGCGCTGGGAGAAACAGCGGCTCCCATCGAGAGCGGCAGCGGCTGGCACTTGATCTACCTGGTCGAAAAGCGCGGCGGTCAAACCATCGTGCCACAAACCCGCGTGAGGCACATATTGATCAAACCTTCCGCGATTCGAGACAACGACGAAGCCCTCGCCTTCGCCCGTAAATTGCGCCAGCAGATTATTGATGGTGCCGACTTTGCAGAGGTGGCGCGAGCCAACTCTGAAGATATCGGCTCTGCCCAGGAAGGCGGTGATTTAAGCTGGGCCAGCCCTGGCCAAATGGTACCCGAGTTTGAAGCCGCCATGAGCGAGGCGAGAATTGGAGAGATTACCGAACCGGTGCGCAGTCAGTTCGGTTGGCATATTCTCGAAGTGCTGGAGCGCCGCGACGAGGATATGACCCAGTTGGTGGCGAAAAATCGCGCCAGGGAAGTGCTGCACCAGAGCAAATACCAGGAAGAGCTGCAAGCCTGGCTGCGAAAAATCCGCGACGAAGCATTCGTCGACATTAAGTAACCCACCCATGGAGCGACTACAAATTGCTGTAACCGCTGGCGAACCGGCGGGAATCGGCCTCGACCTGATGTTGTCGCTCGCAGACCGCAGTGTCGATCACGACATCATCGTAATCGCAGACCCTGAGCTACTGAGCCAGCGAGCCGCACTGCTGGGGGTGGACATTCAACTCAGCGATACACCCCAGGCCGGAAAGCTCTGTGTTAAAGCCGCCCCGCTGGCAAGCCCCTGTGAAGCGGGCAAACTCAACACCGACAATGCGAACTATGTATTAAATACACTGCATTTGGCTATTGACGGCTGTCAAAGTGGCGAATTCAACGCGATGGTCACCGCACCTGTGCAAAAATCAGTGCTCAATGATGCCGGTATACCCTTTAGCGGACACACTGAATTCCTGCAGCAGCGCACCAACACGGAGCAGGTGGTCATGATGCTGGCAACCGGGCAGATGCGCGTTGCTCTGGCCACAACTCATCTGCCACTACAAGAGGTTGCAGAGGCCATTACGACACAGTCTCTACACCAGATATGTCGAGTGCTGGACGCCGATTTGCGCAGTAAATTTGGCATACCAAGCCCGCGCATTGCGGTTCTGGGCCTGAATCCGCACGCGGGAGAAGGCGGCCACCTGGGTCGAGAGGAAATTGAGATCATTGAGCCCGCGCTGGTCGGCCTGAGGCATGAAGGGCTCAATCTCGTTGGCCCGCTGCCAGCAGATACCGCCTTCAATCCCAAAGTCCTTGAACACTGCGACGCTGTCCTGGCTATGTATCACGATCAGGGACTTCCCGTGTTGAAATACTCGGGCTTTGGCAGCGCGGCAAATATCACTCTGGGCCTTCCTTTTATTCGGACTTCCGTGGACCACGGCACTGCATTGGACCTGGCAGGCACTGGTAATGCGGATCACGGCAGCCTGTTTTACGCACTTGATGTCGCCGCTGAAATGGCAGCAGCGCAAAGCTGATGGCAGACAATCATCGCGCCCGCAAACGCTTCGGACAAAACTTTCTGACTGACGAGAGTGTTGTTCAGCAAATTGCTCGCGCAATTAATCCTGCGCCAACAGACCATCTCATTGAAATTGGCCCCGGCAAGGGCGCCTTAACCAACGCTTTGGCTGGCGCTAACTGTCAGATGGACCTGATTGAGTTAGACAGAGACCTGCTGCCGATACTAAGAGCTTCTTTCACGACCCGCCCTCGACTCACTGTTCACAACGCCGATGCCCTGCGTTTCGACTACAAAGGCTTACTTGGCGAAAGTGGAGCCGAGGGAAACGGGGCCGAAGCTGGCTCTGGAAAATTACGTATTGTCGGCAATCTGCCCTACAACATTTCCCACGCCACTCATTTTCCACCTGCTGAGCTTTGCCGAGTTGATTGAAGACATGCACTTTATGCTGCAACTCGAAGTGGTCAAGCGCCTGGCAGCCACGCCGGGCAACAAGCGTTGGGGCAAATTGGGTGCCATGGCGCAATACCACTGTCAGGTCGACAGCTTGTTCGAAGTGCCGCCCAGTGCCTTCCGACCGGCACCTAAAGTACAGTCTGCCATGGTCCGACTTGTCCCTCACAGGAACTTCAACCGCGACCCTGTGCGGGAAAGGCGACTGAGAACGGTCGTACAGGCGGCCTTTTCCCAGCGCCGCAAAACTCTGCGCAACGCCTTGCGCAATCTTATTTCCGTGCAACAATTGGAGGAGCTGGACATCTCTCCAACAGGACGCGCAGAAACTCTGACTTTGCAGCAGTTTCTCGACCTTGGTGAGTTGCTGGATTAAGTCAATTGACAGGCCATCGTAAATAAAGAAAGACAGGACGCGGCGCATGACAACCTACGCGGTTGGAGACATTCAGGGCTGTGCCAAACCACTGCAATGCCTATTGGAGCAGGTGCAGTTCAACTGGCAAGAGGACCATCTCTGGGCAGTCGGCGACCTGGTTAACCGCGGCCCTGATTCTCTTGCAGTGCTGCGCCTTCTCTACCAGCGGCGTGAGCGCGTCACCGCAGTACTGGGCAACCATGATTTACACCTCCTGGCAGTGGCCAATGGCCTGCAACAAGCCGGTCGCACCGACACACTCGACCAGGTCGTGCGGGCAAGCGATAGTGAGCAACTGTTGAACTGGTTGCGTCATCAACCACTGCTGCACAGCGCACATGGCTACACCATGGTACACGCTGGAATCCCACACATCTGGACACTGAGCCAGGCGCATCGCTACGCCGCAGAAGTTGAATCGGCATTGCGCGGCGCCGACTATCGCAAATTTTTGTCGGCGATGTACGGCGACACCCCGGATGTATGGACTGACAGCCTGACAGGCCACCAGCGTCTCCGCACAATCACCAATTACCTGACCCGCATGCGCTTTGTCTACGAAAATGGCTCACTTGATCTCCACAGCAAGGGCTCGCGGCCCGATTCAAGGCAACCGGTAAAGCCCTGGTTTGAATGGCGCGACAACTTTGAATGGCGCGAGAACAGGGCAAACAGCAACATAATTTTTGGCCACTGGGCCTCGCTTGAAGGAAAAGTAACCGGCAAAAACCTGTTTGCAACCGATACCGGCTGCGTCTGGGGTGGTGAACTCAGTATGTACTGCCTCGACACCGGGCAATGGCATTGCTGTGACTGCTGACGACCTGGACGTTTACCTGGTCGGTGGCGCAGTCCGCGACGAGTTGCTGGGTCTCGTTGTAACCGAGAGAGACTGGGTTGTCGTGGGAGCCACGCCAGAGCAAATGCTGTCCCTGAATTTCAAACAGGTGGGCAAAGATTTTCCTGTATTCCTGCACCCGCAGACGAACGAGGAATATGCCTTGGCCCGAACCGAGCGCAAAGCGGGCCACGGCTATAGCGGGTTTGAAGTACACGCATCAGCAGAGGTCAGCCTTGAGCAAGACCTCCTGCGCCGCGACCTAACCATTAATGCCATCGCTCGGGATTCCGCTGGCAATCTCATAGACCCTTGCGGCGGTCGCGCAGACCTGAACAATACACGGCTTCGCCATGTGTCGGATGCCTTCACTGAAGACCCCCTGCGGGTGTTGCGCACGGCCCGCTTTGCCGCACGCTTGCACAGCAAAGGTTTCCGGATTGCACCTGAAACCCTCAGCCTGATGCGCGCCACCGCCGCAAGCGGCGAACTGAACTACCTGCCAGGTGAGCGCCTTTGGGTAGAAATGGAAAAAGCACTGGCGACTGATTCGCCCTGGATATTTATCGAGGTATTGCAGCAGTGCGGGGCTTTGGACGAACTGTTCCCCAACTGGCAACCGAGCCAAAAGGCATTGGACGATTTACGCGCATGTGCCAAATCAACTCAAAGTCGCTGCGCTCGCTACACCTGCGTACTGAGCGATCAAAGTCCCCGGCAAGTCGCAGCGATTTCAGAAAAACTTAAAGCACCCAGGCAATATCGGGAGTTGGCCGGTCTCGCCGCCAGCCATTGCAAGAGCTTTCATTGCAATACGGGCGGCACAGCACTGGCGCTTTACACGGTGACGGACGCCTGGCGCAGGTCACAGCGCTTCGAGGATTTACTGGTCGTCGCAGCGGTAGTAGCGGGTATCAGCCCCGAGCAATGCACACGGTTGCAGCAGGGTTTACAACTCAGCGCCCGCATTGATACCAGCGCCTGGCAAGCCGAGGGTATCAAAGGGAGCGACATGGGTAATCGCGTGCAGGCAGAGCGCCTCAGAATATTGAACGATATCTACAGTGACTGATTCAGCTTATACAACCGCCCTGGTGGCGGGTGCCGCCAAACGCTGCGGCTCCTTCAACTACTGCCAACTGCATACAAAGGACTTTAGCCCTGCACTATTAATCCTCAGGCAATCATCAGGCAATCATCAGGCAACCCTCAGGCAACCCTCAGGCGCAGAGGCGAAAACTCCAGGCGCCTGCCATTGAAGCCGCCTGTATCACCAGCCATGATCACCGACCAGGTTCTCAGTGCAGATGGCAGCCTCAGTCCCGGTATCTAATCGAACGCGATATCGACGATGCGCAGCGGTTGCCGGTCTCTGTCGTAAACTCGCCATAACTCTGAGTAAATTTTGCCGGTCACAGGATGCGCAAGCGCAGGTGCCAGCTCCGCCATCGGCGCCAAGAAAAATGCGTTTTCCAACAGCTCGGGTCTCGGCACTAAAGTCCCGGCAAAGTCGCCAACTAAATCATCGTAGAGCACTATATCAATATCCAGCGTTCGATCA
>OZ017783.1:16210235-16268968 GCA_963969325.1 Lycopodina hypogea
TGTACAAAAATATGGAGTTGTACAGTTTGGAGGCAGTAAATTAGGGATACAGAATTAGGCACATAATAATTGAGTGTTCATGCCTTGTTTCAATATTTCTTGGGTAGGTCTTTTCTTGTTTCCATACTTTTGGGGAAACCCTGAATCTCTATTGCAGTTCAGAGGGGGAGTGTAAGTTCCATCTTGGGAACTATCTGACACTTGATTGGACTATTGGATGATTGACTTTTGTATATGTTATTACATCCACCTCTATACTATTCCATTCATTCACTTTTATTTATTTATATATTTATTCATTTTTTTATTTATTTTTCTTATCATCAAAAAAGTGATTACCCTGTTCTTCTAATTCATAACATATTTTATTTATAAATGTTTTTTATTACTAAAGTCCATTTTTGTTGACTTGAGCCCTAGGAAAGTCTTAATAACTTTGAGAATACTCAACAGACTTCTAGATTTCAAGGACCAACAGACTCATGACATCCAGACATTCTTTTGGCACAATGTAGCTACTAACAAGAGATATTACCTATCGACTGTCCATGCCAATGTTAGAGCCAGTGATTTTCCTTTTTTGCTTTTATGGAAAACCAACAGTGAAGGAAAATGGTATCTGAAGTAGAATTTTTCCTTTGGAAAATTGGAACCAACACATGCAGAACCAAGTTATTCCAGCTGCTGTAGCTGCATGCAGAAAAATTCAGAGATGTTGATTTACTGATAAGGATGGCTGCAGTTCCTTCAACAGCTGAGAGAAGAGCAGGTGGTCAACCCCAATGGATAACATTACAGCTGCTGAGTAAATGCAACAGTTCCAAAATGACCAGTACACAGATGTGGTGTCTTATTTTGCAAGTTCTTGGACAACAGCTTACACTCTGTGAGAATGGACACTGTCAAAGACCATCTCAAGTTTAACAAGCATAGGAAGGGGAAGAGCAGCAAGGAGGCTGGCTCTCCCAGTGTCACTGGACCTGCACACCAGGAGGCTGGCTCCCCCAGTGTCACTGGACCTGCACCCCAGGAGACTAGCTCTCCCAGTGTCACTGGACCTGCACACCAGGTGACTAGCTCTCCCAGTGTCACTGGACCTGCACACCAGGTGACTAGCTCCCACAGTGTCACTGGACCTGCACACCAGGAGGCTGGCTCTCCCAGTGTCACTGGACCTGCACACCAGGAGGCTGGCTCTCCCAGTGTCACTGGACCTGCACACCAGGAGGCTGGCTCTCCCAGTGTCACTGGACCTGCACACCAGGTGACTAGCTCTCCCAGTGTCACTGGACCTGCACACCAGGTGACTAGCTCTCCCAGTGTCACTGGACCTGCACACCAGGTGACTAGCTCTCCCAGTGTCACTGGACCTGCACACCAGAAGGCTGGCTCTCCCAGTGTCACTGGACTTGCACACCAGGAGGCTAGCTCCCCCAGTGTCACTGGACCTGCACACCAGAAGGCTGGCTCTCCCAGTGTCACTGGACTTGCACACCAGGAGGCTAGTTCCCCCAGTGTCACTGGACCTTCACACCAGGAGGCTGGCTCTCCCAGTGTCACTGGACTTGCACACCAGGAGGCTAGCTCCCCCAGTGTCACTGGACTTGCACACCAGGAGGCTGGCTCCCCCAGTGTCACTGGACCTTCATACCAGGAAACTAGCTCTCCCAGTGTCACTGGACCTGCGCACCAGGAGGCTGGCTCTCCCAGTGTCACTGGACCTTCACACCAGGAGACTAGCTCTCCCAGTGTCACTGGACCTACAAACCAGGAGGCTGGCTCTCCCAGTGTCACTGGACCTGCACACCAGGAGGCTGGCTCTCCCAGTGTCACTGGACTTGCACACCAGGAGGCTAGCTCCCCCAGTGTCACTGGACCTTCATACCAGGAAACTAGCTCTCCCAGTGTCACTGGACCTGCTCACCAGGAGGCTGGCTCTCCCAGTGTCACTGGACCTTCACACCAGGAGACTAGCTCTCCCAGTGTCACTGGACCTACACACCAGGAGGCTGGCTCTCCCAGTGTCACTGGACCTGCACACCAGGAGGCTGGCTCTCCCAGTGTCACTGGACTTGCACACCAGGAGGCTAGCTCCCCCAGTGTCACTGGACTTGCACACCAGGAGGCTAGCTCCCCCAGTGTCACTGGACCTTCATACCAGGAAACTAGCTCTCCCAGTGTCACTGGACCTGCGCACCAGGAGGCTGGCTCTCCCAGTGTCACTGGACCTTCACACCAGGAGACTAGCTCTCCCAGTGTCACTGGACCTACACACCAGGAGGCTGGCTCTCCCAGTGTCACTGGACCTGCACACCAGGAGGCTGGCTCTCCCAGTGTCACTGGACCTGCACACCAGGTGACTAGCTCTCCCAGTGTCACTGGACCTGCACACCAGAAGGCTGGCTCTCCCAGTGTCACTGGACTTGCACACCAGGAGGCTAGCTCCCCCCAGTGTCACTGGACTTGCACACCAGGAGGCTAGCTCCCCCAGTGTCACTGGACCTTCACACCAGGAGACTAGCTCTCCCAGTGTCACTGGACCTGAGCACCAGGAGGCTGGCTCTCCCAGTGTCACTGGACCTTCACACCAGGAGACTAGCTCTCCCAGTGTCACTGGACCTACACACCAGGAGGCTGGCTCTTCCAGTGTCACTGGACCTGCACACCAGGAGGCTAGCTCCTCCAGTGCCACTGGACCTGCAAGTAAGTTTACCATCAAGACCATGACATGGTAAAGTCGAAGGACATGAGGGAGGAGTTCATCTTGGTTCGGCAGGCCATTAGCCACATAGGTACATATACTGTTAGTTTTATGCATATCGATATTTTATTTTTGTTTTACCTCAAATTAGAACAAGTTACAATAGAGCTCTGTATCCAGCTGTCACCAACCAATTACATCCCAACCTGGACTGGTGCACAAATTGCTGTTGTTGGCAAAGGGAATGTGCATTGCTCTGGTCGGTTTGAAGATGTCTGGGTGGGGAAAAGATTACATTTCTAATGAACACCAAAAGTTACAAACAGTAAACTTTTTGTTCAAGTTGGAACTCAGCAAGACGTGCAGACAGGGTTATATTGGCAATCTTCAGAGTATTTTGACTGAAAAGGGTACTGGCTATAAAGCTAGTTGGCCTTCTACCAGTTACCCACAGATATATTTTTGTTCAATTCAGATGTAAACAGAACTTACTCTAACAAGCCAAGAATTCAAGTGAAATTCTATTGATGTGCAATGAGAATAACAAACAATTGCTCTAGTGCGTAAGTTTTTATACTGAGGTTACTAAATTTTAACCTACTTTGATCTCATTTTGATTTTGTGGTAACACATGAGAATCCTGTCTTGGAAAGAAGAAAAAAAATTCTACAAAAATTATTACTTCATGCAAGATTTTGCATTTCCACTGCATGCAACTACAAATCACACAATGAAAAGAAAAAAAAATTGTAGTAACCATTAGAAATGATCAAACTTAGAAATAGCCCAGACCTGGAATTGAACTTAGGATTAGACCAGTACCACAACCATTGGGCCATTTTTTATAGCCATTTTTTTTTTTTTTTTTTTTTTTTTTTTTTTTTTTTTTTTGTATTAAAAATTTGAATTCTTTTTTTCCCTACCAAGAACTTTCAGAAAAATTTGGGGGAGGGGTAGGAGGGAAAAGGGGGGGGGGGGGGGGGGGGGAAGGGGGGAAAAGTTTATGAGCCATGATTTTTGTAGTTTGTTTGTTTTTTATGCAGGAGAATTGGAATTCTTTTTTCCCCACCAGGGGTACCATTTTTGGAATTTTTGCCCATTATATCTGCAAGGTTCAGCTGCATGTCCAAAAAAATCGTTTAAATAGGTCCAAACCTGTGGGAGGAGTTATCGGACAGACAGACGTGCCTGAAATCCTTTCCAGTAATTATGATAACGTCCAACTGCCATTGGGATAAATGGGTACTGGTTCACTTATTTGGTCCCTACCGTCAAAATTATTTTCTGCAATTCATTCCAAATAACGCACATTTATTTTATTTAAAAAAAAAAATTTTTTTTTTTTTCCTCACATTTTCCTGGACTTGTTAGCGCTATAGCACGCTAACCTGGGCAAGCTAACGCTACAACACGCTAACCTGGGCTCCCTAATTCGTTATAATTCAGAAGAAAAATTAAAAAGACTGGAAATTTTCAACCAAAAACCCACTCATGATTTAATGTTTTACTTAATCATGGATATAAGAAAAAAAGAAGGAAAAAAAAACTCAACCATGACCTGGGTTTGAACCAGGGACCTCAGCACTGGTGGTTAGAGGAAGTTTCAAAACAAGAACAAAATTCCCAACTTAAAACATGGGCTTTTTGCCAGAAAAACCCTTGAAGCTACAGATCTAAAACGTTTTATGTGTACATAACTTGACTCTGGGAGTAACATGGGCTGGGTCCCACCTGGCCACACCTATTCTTTTCCCTGTGTGAGGTTAAAAATGCCAAAAATGGTATTTCAGTAAAACACTTGAACCTAAGGAGTTAGACCCATGAACCCATATATATTTGGAATCAATATAATCTGGGGAATGTTTTAAGTACATGTATATGACCACACCCATTCTGTTTTTTATGTCAGGCCCAAAAAGAGGCCAAAAATGGTACTTTGACCAGACAAACTCTTGGAGCAACAGACTTAAAACATGGTATGCATACAAAACTTGACTTTGGGAAAACATGGACAGAATCTCTCCTGACTACATCTCTTCCCATTGGTGTATGAAACGAAAAAGTGCCAAAAAAAAAAAGAAAAAAAAGAAGAACTTATGAATAACGCTTGGACTAATGGAGTTAGATCTATGAACACACTTTCATATATAGTTTGGTTTGCAAGTATGTTTGTCTAGACATCACGGCTAAACTCTTGAACTAAAAAGGCCAAAATTTGGTATATAATCTCCAAGAACCAGGGTGAGCATTATTAAACACTTATGGGCATGGTAATGGGTGTGGTTTTATCATAGCCACACCCACAAGAGGTTATTTTGGCTAAAAAAGTTAGTAGAGACCAATCAGGCAAAAATTTGGTGTGTGGTATCCAAGGTACCAGGTAAAACATTATTATCCAGTCTGGCCTTAGCCACACCCACTGGAAGTTGTTTAGGCTATTAAAAGCTAATCAAACGACCAGACTAAAATTTGGAATGAGATTTCCAAGCAACTGGGTAAGCATTACTAATCACATGTGCATGTGTCAATGGGTGTGTTTTGGTCATTGCCACGCCTATAGTACATTATGCCTGTCAAAAACTCATTTATGACAAATCAGGCTGAAATTGGGCATATGGGTCCAAGTAGCCAGGTGAGCATTATTAACTACATGTGGGTGTGGTTTTATATTAGCCATACCCACAGGAAGTTGTTTTGGCTAACAATAGCTAATTAAAGGGCCAACCTGGCTGAAATTTGAGTGGCCTTTATAATGTTTCATGTTGACATTGGCCGGGCAACACTGGGTATATGCTGCTAATATAAATACACACACACACACACACACACACACACACACACACACACACACACACACACACACATCACTGTTAGCCTGTTGTTTCATGTTGACATTGGCCGGGCAACACTGGGTATATGCTACTAATATATATATATATATATATATATACACACACACACACACACACACACATCACTGTTAGCCTGTTGTTTTATTTATTTTTATTTTTAGGAGAGTAGTACTGATACCTTCCCACCTACACCACAGGTAAAACAATTTATAGCTGAATGTAGGCATACCACTTTCAGCCTACTGTTTCAACAGAGTAGCACTGATCAAGAAAATAACCTAGGAAGCAGGTTCCACTGTCCACTATGCAAAAATACTTTTTCTTTTAAGCGAAGACTCAATAAGCATTGGAAAAGTATCCACCATTTATCCCTTGATAAACTTATTGCACCATTATGTGATAAGAGAGGGAAGAGTTTAGCTTCAGGAGGACAATGTGAAGAGAAAGTATATTCATGATTTCCATGCCCCTTAGCATCCTGTGACAGTGCCCCTTTCACCACAGTTGTTCAGCTAACCAAGCACTGTACCATCCCTCACAACTTGGATCTGAGTCAGTCTCATGCATATATAACTGGTTAATTTCTGAATACAAAATGTACCCAGAAAACAGTATAGTAAAATGAGGAATAGGTAGGGATATAGAGTGCTTGCTGGCTCATTTCTAAACCAAACAGTAGCTAATTGCAGTGGAATTGCCGCCCCTTTTTATTTATTGTTTATTTATTATTTTTAATTATTTTTTAAATAATTTATTACATATAGGCTATGAATTATCTGTATGCATTGAACAGCTTTCTTTAAATATTTTTTTAGGGTGTGTGAATTTGAGTCCCTGTCATTCAAGGAATTTTTCATCTGGGAAGAGGAAGAAGAAGAGAACAACACTTTCTATGTTCAGACCACTGGGAGGAAGCCACTAAGTGATAGCAGTGATATGGATGGCAGAGGTACAATTGCAATGCACTACCATGCAAGGAGCTAATGTAATATGACAGTCAAAGTTATCTACCTCCCAGCTCACAGAACCATTCTCTTTCCATTAAGGAAGAAGCTATGCACATCCCATTGCAGCTGGGTACAAAAAAGGAAATTGCTTCCATGTTGCAACAAGGAATAGCAGGAGTCAAGATAATGGAAGGTAAATCATGTTTCTATTAATATGTTTAGTTATCAAACAATTATTGTTATAGATGTGCGTAGCAACACTGGCCAAAGAAGTGAAAGAGATACCTTTAAAGACGCTGGGAAGAGAGAACACCTAGTTAATAAACAGGATTGCTATAACAAAGGAAGAAGATAGGGTGTAATGCAATGCATCATGCTGAGGATGCAACGTCAGTAAATCTATTTGTGAAGGAAGTACAAAAAGGAAGCATATAACCCAATTTTACTATTGATGCTGAAATATCACTACCAAAAGATAGTTTTCTTCCAGCTTTAAAAACTGATTTTCAACAAGATTTATACCAACAGTATGCATCTTCAGTTATCTGTATTGATTCCACTCACAAACCTGTGTATACGACTTCAAACTAGTGACACTTTTGGTGGTCCATGAGTACCCTGAAGGTATGTTTAAAGTATTTTCTATATATTTTTTTCTAATCAATTTTGCCAATAATAGGCAACCCTGCTGAATGGCTCATACCTGACCAAGATGATAGTCACTGTGGAGTATTTCCCACATGCTGTGAAGCAAAAAAAAAATCTCCAACCATATCAATTGCAATTGCTAGGACAGATGATAGTAGCGAGTCATATATATCTTATACTAATAGAGCTAGTGATGTTTATATATATATATAAAATCAAAAAAGGGGATTCTAAATTTTTTTAAATTTCGAACTGAACCAAGTCAGGCAAATCTGAGGCCATATTTGGACTCAGTGCATTCTTGCGGATGTCCAAGAACCAAGAAATTCATGAAATGGTGAATTCTTGAATCTATTTCCATTTTGCACGCCATCATCAAACAATAAGTTGAATACCAGCCATAAAAATAAAACAACTCCCCAAAAAAAAAAAAAAAAAAAAAAAAAGAGAAAAAAAACCGAAACACGAGTTGAAATATTTATTCATTCATACATGAGAATCACACTATAATAATTTACGGCTTGCAAAAGCAATACAAATTTGGTAACTTTACAGGTATAACATGTTATTCATTGAAGGCAACAATACCTTCTTGGTTTTCAATCATTGCTGATGAAGCATTGGATGTAATCAACAGCAATCAACAGTGAACAGTTAAATTTTTCCGTCCATTGGGTGAATTCAAATTAGTGTCAAATGGATTCTGTTGGTTTGCTTAAGCTTCGTACACAAGAGCAATGTACACCAGAGCAACGTACACCAGAGCAACGTACACCAGAGCAACGTACACCAGAGCAACGTACACCAGAGCAACATACACCAAAGCAACGTCCCAACATCATTATGTCAAGAATGGGCTTATGATTCATAATGATTTTACTGACACTTTAAAAAGAAATTCTGTCTAGCAATGGAAAAAAAATTCAAACAAATTAGCTCTCTCATCTATATTTAATAATCCTCGTTACCTCTGCATCATCAAAAATAGGTCCTTCTCTGGGAAAAAGTGTTCTAACTTTTATGCACTCTATAATGACAGAGATGAAACTTAATTATTGAGTGCTTCTATATATTCACAAAGATTTTAAAGACACATTTTGACTTTAGATTTAGTTTTGATGGTAAAAATTTTATTATTCATAAGAGAAAAGGGTTTTTTTAAGCAGTTATAGCTTGTAAATTTTCTTTTTTATAAATTTTTTCTGTATTAAGCACACTTACTCCAACTTAAAGTGATTCCCCACCTTTTTAAGCTTTGATAAATATTAATCCTCAAAATTGATATAAATTTCAGCTCCCCCCCCACTTTTAATATGCTGTCTCCTCCCATGGTAATAGTGCTAAACTCTTTGTTCACTCAAACGGAAGTGCTTTCGAATAGTTAGTTAGCAACCACGCAGCCTCCCGTTAAAAGCGCATTCACACCACTAGAGACGCAATAATTACTGTGGTGCTCGGAACCAAGTTTAACTCCCGGTAGGGCAGATGTACTCCACCGGCTCAGCCCGTAGCTTAGCAGTAAACTTGAAGGCGCTTGTGCAGGGGAGCTTCTTCACTGGCGCAAGATGCGTGGCATCCTTCAGGAGCAGTAGTTGCGATGGAGACTATGTTAAGCCGATTATGAAGTCTAATGTTCCAGGCCCGAAATCCTTGGTAGAATCCCTATTTAAGTAGTTATTATAAGGTATTATTAAAATTATTATATGGCCTTGCTGCATAGATGGTACACATAAAAGGTTGGGAAGTAACCACTGGTGTCCAATTGGCTCAGTACTATTTATGGGGACCATCCACATATGCTAATGCTACTAAATCTATTAGTGTGGTATTGTTGGTAGTTGCAGAAATGTTTGAGGAAACCAACTGCTTGTTGTGGGAGGATGGTTCCCATGGGCAACAAGCAGTTAGTTTCCAATTCCTTTGTGGCTACTAGCTGTGATTGATGCTTGCAGAGAGGACATGACATTTTTACTGCTGGTAATTTAATTTACTTTTCCTCTTTATTTATCTTTTTTTTTAATTTTAATTTTTAGTGCAGAAGTCTACATTCCTCTCTATTTTCTGTTCTTGCTGTCTGATTCAGGTTTTCCTGTTACGTTTACAAGAACTCACCTGTGATAGCTATCTGGTTATCTCTCATTCAGTAATGCACTGAGTGGTCACAGATAGTTCATTTGAACTGTCCATTCATCCTGGTCAGACTAGGATTTTCCATCCCACCAGCAGTGATCCCTCTGACCAGTGCAGCTTTCCCAGATCACCAGCAGGTACATTCCTTGCTACAAGCGACTTTACCTATTGTCTTCTAAGGGATAGCTACATTCATTTTAAACTTTCTTGAAACTGACTGACTTTAGCAAAGGCATCAAAGTAAGACAAGACCAAAAAAAAAAAAAAAAAAAAAAAAAAAAAAAAAAAAAAAAAAAAAAAAAAAAACACAACAAACAAACAAACAAAGAAAAGAGCTTACAATTTCTCTATGTTTTCATATTTTACAGATTAGCGGTAGGTATTAAAGGTTATGCAACTGGTTCAGCTGTAATATTATGATAAAAAGTAGTAGCAGTGTCCAACAGTTTTCTATCTAGGCTGTGGCTTCCCCGACCAGCCAGCTACTCCTCGTAGGACTTGGGCTGCAATGGGAAATGCTTCCAACACAGAGACTCTTTGGGTCGTAAAATTGTTTAAATACTTTCTTTTTTTTTAATATTTTAATAAAACATGACCTAAATAGCAACCATTAAAGCAGGTTCAGTAAATGTCACTGTGAGCTTCGATACAGCAGGGCCCAACCCTTTTAAATTTAGTGCTGCGAGAACTTATATTGTTCAAACACATACCGGTTCATTGTTGTTGCTATAGTGGACATTTTATTCTCGTAGTGGCATGTTGCGACAAGATTACTTGTCACAGTTTTTTTTCATTCAATTAGAAAGGGTTGGGCCCTGTTGCATACAGCAACATAGAGTGAACCTGGTCCAAGTGGACAGCAGTGTAAATGGAACCATTTTCATATATATATATATAAATGAGAAGTTTTGAAGTTCTGTTCAAATTTTGCATCTAAATAATTGAATGGATTGTGATGAAACCTTTTCGGACATGTTCTCTGGGTGGCTGGCTGGGTTGCCCATTAAAAAAAACCCCAATAACAACAACAACAACAAAAAAAAAAACAACAGAAAGTGGCATCCCTGGTGGAAGAAAACAAAAGGAATTCAAATTTTCCATACAAAAAAGAATTCTAGAAAACCATGGCCCAATGGATAAGGCACATATCAATTGAGCGATTTAAATCCAGGAACTGGACCTTTCCACAATTTTTTCAACTTCAATTCTTTCATCTCTTTCCCCTTCTTCCTTCTTTCTATCATTCCCCCCCCCCCCCCCCCATTTAGTTGTTTCTTCTTTTATCTTTCTCCCCAATTTTTTCTTCCTTTTTTTCCCCTCCTTTTTTTATTCCATCTTTTCTTCTTTCTCTCCATCTTTTCTTCTTTCTCTCAGTTTTCCCCTTACTTTTTCATTCCATCTTCTCTTTCCTTCCTTTTTCCCATTCTTTTTCATTCCATCTTTTCTTCTTTCCCTCCTTTTATCCTTTCTTTTCATTCCATCTTTTCTTCTTTCCATATATTTTTTCCTTCATCCCTTTTTCTTCATTCCCTCTTTTTCCCCTTCCTTTTTTTCTTCTTTCTCCCTTTTTATCCTTTCCTTCTTTCCCCCTATTTTCCCTCCTTTTTTATTCCTTCTTTCCCTCCTTTTTCATTCCTTCTTTCCCTCCTTTTTCATTCCTTCTTTTCTTTTCCCTCTATAAACTCCTAAACTTACACGCACACACGCACACACACACACACACACACACACACACACACACACACACACACACACACACACACACACACACACACACACTCCACTTGCTGTGCATAAAAAACATATTTTTGTTCACATTTTGGAGTTCAAAGATCAGCACATGCATTTCAGGATAGATTGTCTCCACCTAATATGGCTTCCATGCACCCACCGCAGTTATTTTAAGGTATTCCATAAGATGTTATAACTCCTAGGTTAGATCACGAGGATAGTAGACTTGTAACTGCAAGAGCTGTGATCCAGTCTTGATGTGGCTGCACTCTCTGTGGTGGACCATCTGACTGGCCACCCAGTTCCCCTATTAGGGTTGAGGGCGATGCAGAGCACATGCAGAGATGGAGGCATGTGCACTGTCTCCTGTACTTCCATATATGGCATGCTATTACACTGTCAACTAGACCACAGGTGTCCATGAGGTGACAATACAGGGGGAGAGCAGCCATATTAGGAGTGCAAGTGAAGCGTAATGATGATGGATGACTTGGAGAGTGTGAAGAAGTTGACCTGGTCATTGGTCCACACTATCTCTTGTGTTGATCAGGAGTGGAATGTGCCTGTTCTCCAGAGAGCAATCAGTTGTTAAGTGTGTAGCATAAGTTGTTAGCATCATACTTGTGTGGGTCGTTAGTGACAGGCCCTTAAGTAGGTCCGACTCAATCAAAATTACATGCACTGATGGGCATGAAATCCATTTTTGCATTCTCTTGTCCCTGGCATATGTGTGCACTGTACAAAACAAATTGTCAAAATTTTCTGTCATCTGGACATGAGAAAGCAGCTGTTTCTTGTGGGGGTGGAGATCCTCGTATTTGGGCGCAAGGGGAAGCAGACACAAGCTTTGGCTGTTGTGTTTTTACCAAGAACTCAACCATGCAGGTTTTATATTGATGTAGCTGCTGCTGGTGTGCCTGCTGGTGGTTGTAGCATACCTCACAAAGATGAGGTGGGCATGCCCTTGCCCAACAGTGGGGACACAACATGGGATGTGCTAGGGTAGTTCACGTCCAAAAGAAGAGTTTAAGGATGGACCAACTGGTTATTCTGTATGGTGAGGTGTTCCATGTTGGGTCTGGTTCCTTTGAGAGCGTGTAATATTTTGCTGGTGTGCCACAGCCAGTGTAAGCTATAGGAAATGGTCACAAAACACAAGCTGAAGCTTTATGAAAGAAGTGTATAATAAAGGCAGTACTGATGATGGCCACAGTAATTAGTGGTTGCTCTATTTCCTGTCGTTGGGCTTCTTCTGTGGGCTTCTTCTGTGGGCTTCTTCTGCGGGCTTCTTCTGTGGGCTTCTTCTGCGGGCTTCTTCTGTGGGCTTCTTCTGTGGGCTTCATCCATACAATGGGTACTTGAAGCCATTCTTAGCAAGACAAGGTTTCCACCATGTTCTTTAGAGGGAAAGTTTTCCAATTTGGTATTAACCATAAACCGTGCTTACTGCCACAACTGCTCTTTGAAAAATGTATTTTCATAAGCTGAAAAGGATAGCAAAGATTCTTTAAACACCCCCCCCCCCACCCATCTTTTATTTCATCCTGTGAATATCTTTGGACATTACAACCCTATACGGGAGGTAGCTATATGCACAAATCATATCATGAGATTTCTCACCATTTTTTTAACATTTGCCCTGAACAAGACTGTGAAGCAAAAATGCAAGAAAACAGGAAGGGAGAGAGGGAAGAAAAAAAATTATGATACCACACCCACTAAATGTGTAATACGTTTTCCCTATAGAGAATTTACCGGAACGTAAACTTGCGAGAAAAAGAAAGAATCAAATTTTAGGTCCAAAACTGCTCAGGATAGGGGGCAGCGGGTTAGGGTTACTAAATTATTGTTCAAAGTTCAATGGCCATTTATGCCACCCTACAAGATTTTCAATACCTAATTGCACAGAAGTGGTTAAAAGTTCAGGACCTCATCAAGCAAAAACATTAAGCCATGGAGCTGAACAGATTATATTGGTCAAACACACCTTCTCTGTTAGTATATTAAAAACTAACAGAAGTACCAACTAACACGGTAATTATTAAAATGATAAAATGATAATAATGCAAGTTACTACAGCACTACTCAGTTGCAGTGAGTTTTGTCCAAATCATTGAAAAGTTCTTTGAAATTTACTTCTTTTAGATGGCATTTCTGAAAATGAATTATCAATACTAAAATATTTACTGTATAGGAAACGTGTCTTACCACCAAATCTTTCCGCATTGTTGGTGGGCCAGTAAAAATGAAGGGACATACACACTTGCACAACTATAGAAGTCATAATCACCCTCACGAAAATATTTGGAGGTTGGAAAGGCTCTGCCATAGACCAAGGAGCTTATAGATGGTGGACTGAGAGATTGTAAAGAGTTTCTGAGGCTCTGTGGAAGGAATAGCGACCATTCCTCCTCGGCAATAGATGAACAGAAAGGAAGAGCACACTGCAGCTCATTCCTAATGCAATGCTCTCATCCAGGACAACGTGGAATTGTCTTAGAAATGGCTTCTACTGTCATTATCCCTCCCCCCCCCACTGACTTACACTAAAGCAATCCACTGGAGGGTAGTGGATCTCTGCAGTTTTTGCTCCACCACTCCCTCCCTCCTCTACTCCACCACTCCCTCCTCTCTTCTCCTCATCCCACCTCCTCTTTCTCCTCTGCCCTTCCCTTCTCTTTCTTTTGTTCTGTTCTAAAATATAGCTCTAGTCATAATATAGTTCTAGTCATAATATAATATAGCTGAGTACATTTTTTTTTTTTAAATGTGACAGATAATAGCCACCATGTGATTCAGTCCTTCTTGGGTGATCTTAAGTTTTGTCTTGGGCTATTTACGGCTCCATCTACCTCAGTTACTTGGGGTATACCATGTCTTGGTTCCAGACTCCTTTATTCGCAGTACTGGATGTATGGTATCACCAGCACACAAATAAAGTGGGTCTGGTGACTTGCCTGTGCATTCCGTGTCCCAGTGCTGGAATGTCAGCGGAGTGTATTATGGACAAAAATAATTTTATAATGAGATTTTAAAGCAATCACACCTACCACCAAGGTTGTAAAATATTTTTGAAGTGACTGAATGTTTCTGACGCCATCCCCAGTACCTGGTGCTGTATATTTACACGCAAAAACATAAGACTTCATGAATATGCAGTTCTGATCCAAATGAGTGGATGTAGCTTCTATGATTGTATTCCAGGGATGTCTCCAGGACACTGAATGCACAGGCAAGTCACCAGACCCACTTTATTTGCATGCTGGTGATGCAATAGAGCCAGTGCTGTGACTAGAGGTGTCTGGGACCGAGACTAGGGTATGCCCTCATTGGCACATTGTAACTTTCAGAACAAACAACATTAGTACACGCTGTGCATTGGCATAAATTAGCACATGACATCCATCTGTGTTTGGTATTGATCCATCATTGTTTAGTATTGCTAGCTGCCTACAATTACACTGACTTCCCAAGGATGACATGTTTACTTTGGGAATCTACAGATCATCTGGTGGACGGCCAGGACAAGGGATGGGCCAAGACAAAGGATGGGTTAGGACAAGGGATGGGTTAGGGCAAGGGATGGGCCAGGACAAGGGATGGGTTAGGGCAAGAGATGGGCCAGGACAAGGGATGGGCCAGGACAAGGGATGGGTTAGGGCAAGAATTGAGGTTGGCTTGGGTTTAGGTCATGGTTATGGTCACAGTTAGGGTTTGGGCTAAAGTCAGAGTATAGGCCGAGTTCAGACCAGGGCTACGAGTATAGGCCCATATATTCAACATAGGGTCTAATCCAAGCCCTAAAGTAAGGATCAGGTAATCACTCATGAATGGTCTGATGTGGTGGTGGGGTGGAGGGACGGAGGAATAGTTATATCAGCCAGGAATGGTGCATGGTTCCCCGGGGCACATACACAGCCAATGATCTGCTGTTCTATGTGGAGGGATGGGTGTATCGGAAACACACTGTGTTTGCTGCATGGCCTGTACATTTTTCTTCTTGAAAGGAATAGATATCACTTTCTCAAGTATCACAGACTATACCAAATGAGTGTGTACCTGTGTGACTTCACTCAAAGGAATGGAGACAGACTACCTGAGGATATGTACATTTGCATGTGCGTATGGAGACAGATTGTGTGAGGATACGTGCACATATATGTGCGTGTGGAGACAGACTTTCTGAGGATATGCACATGTGTATGTACGTAGGTGCTGATGATGCGAACAGCACCTTGTGGATGAGGGAAGAGCTGTGGTTGATAAACAGTGCTGCCATCTCTTGGGGGCAGGAGCAGGACTGGACTATGGAGAGAAGGAGGGGGGAAGTCTGGAGGAGGAGGAGACGGGGAGAACACCACACTGAGATACACACATACCCATCACATCACAGCAGTCATTGACATGAGAGTGGAAAATGTTGAAGAGCGTAATTCTGTAAGGAAGGAGTGATGGTCTGTGGATAGTCACTAGATACTCAGTACATGCCAGTACAATATATTGCATTAGATAGAGAGTGCAGACAGACCCTGAATGGAGTGGGTGGTCACTGATATATCCTGATTAACAAACTGGTCATATCTCAGAGATTTTTTTAAAAAAGCAACAGCTATTTTGATTGCGTTTGGACACTCTTGGTCTCTATATATTCTTCTGTGCCCTCCTACTATCTGTACATTGCAGTGTCAGCAACACCTTTTGTCCCGATTATTTTCTTGCCTGGGAAAGGATTTAATTTGTGTACAGATCATCCTCCAAATAACAATGGCTATACTTATTCAGATTTATCTGGAGAGTGAGTGAACATATGCATATTCACTGATGCACATACATACATACATACGAACATAAACACACACATACATACATACACACAGGTGTTTTCCAGTTGCTGATACAGTGTTACGCTATGATTGAGTACTACACACATCATTTCTCCCAATAGTTCATACCAGGAAATCCTAATCATCCATTAATTAACACCAGATGGGGGAATGGCCACACCTCCTGCAGGATAGTGGGCCCTATATGGAGAGCTTGTTGATCATTCCCCAGATTTCTTCTGGATGTGATGTTTCTGCCAGGCTTTTAGTCCTGCCTGTAACCTTAGCCACTTTTCTCTACTGCTAACATCATGTTCTCTCTCAATGAAGTCATGTGGTTTAGCAGGCATGTTCTTATTCTGTTCACAGTCAAACTCCAGCAGCTGCACATTCATGTGTTTGTATGTATGTATGTATGTATGTATGTATGTATGTATGTATGTATGTATGTATGTATGTATGTATGTATGTATGCATGGTTGTATGAATATGTATATATGTATGTATGTACATATGTATGTATGTATGTACGTATGTATGTACATATGTATGTACATATGTATGTAAATAGCTATGTAATTATAATTTCATTTTGTTATAATTTTGTCCTGTAGGAATTGAAGGCTGACATGGCGACAGTGAGGGTGAGCAAATGACTACACATGTGACTATCACTTGTGTCATAACGTGACCATGTGTTTTCCATTAATAGAATATTGGTGACATTATCTTCTTTGTGAACTATGATCATTCCTATGGCAACTATGTAGCTGATGCCGATGGAAATATTTTGTTGGACCTGTTTCAACAAATTTCTTCTCTTCCTCTTGGTAAGATTCTTCCATAGTCAGGTAGGCATGCCAGACTTTTGAGGCAGTCTATCAAAGTTGACTCATTTTATTAGTTATGCTTTTTCCCCTTTTGTTCTTTGTCATGGTAACAATATGAAAAATAAGCCAGTTATTCCCCAGCTTAGTGGGGAACTAGTGGGGGAGGAAACAACCTCCACTGCACACAGTGTTATCTCAGCTGCACATGTAATGTAATTGGAAGGTGAGAGTTGTCTGCCCTGAAGGACCCTCATCTACATGCTATTTATACAGCTACTGTGCTGGACACATTCATGTTTAAATGCATGGTAACCAAGTATTAGAAACCATGGAAACACCATGAATTGACTTATTGTTCAGCAAAACTAGCATGCGGCTAGGCTAACTCACTCCTGATAGACTGACCTTTGAGCTATGCATTGAATGCAATGTGCGGAGCAAAATACACATTTATCACACTTCCTACTCCCTTATTTGATTTTTTTTAATGCATGTATCGTGTGTGAGTGTGTATGTGCGTCCATGTTTAGTGTGAAAAATATGTATTTTGTGTGACTGAGTAGTTATGCTCTTGTACTAACAAACAACCACAGGAAATTTTCTTGTCTTTCAACATCTTCCCACACCGGCCCACCCAGCTGTGATGCGGACCTGGAATTTTCAGGGGTGCAAATTCACTGGCCATGGCGTGTCAATCAGCTAAGGGTCCAGGTGGGACTTCGGGTGCCCACACCCATAAGCTGAGAGTCTTGGTCAGTCCTCCTGTGAACTCCAAGCCCTGCTCCAGGAGTTTGCTTACACTGACTTATAGTGCCTGCTTAGTGCACGGGCACACTGACTATATGTCAAGTGCATGTGACCGTGTTGATGGCAGCTAGAAAATTTGGTCTTTTTTTAATTTTGTGTGTGTGTGCATGTTGGTTGCGCTTCTCGGTCATCACATGATAAATTGAAGTGTAATTGACAGATCATCATCAAGACACACACACACTCTGTCTAACAGCACCAATGAAGGCCAACACATGAATCAAAACCTAAGAATCGATTATACTAATTACAGGTCATTTCTTTAACACCAAACTACATACACTAACAAAAACGAATTACACTATTCATAATTAGACAACTCTACAATTTATACAAACAATCAATACAATGCAACAAATTAGTCTCTGCACGGATGTCAAGGCCAACCTACCCGACCTCTGACACTGTTTGTATGTGTGTGAGTATGGAGGGAAATGGATGTATCAGACCAACTGCACCAGAAACACATGCAGTGGTGATCCACAGACCACTCTTTAATGGTTGGGTGTGGAGGGGACCAGATAGTGGAGACACAGTGGCAAGCACTATCACATCTCCACTTGCCAGTGGCTGGCCACACTCCCCATCAGAGCATTTAGTGTGTGTGTGCGTGTGTGTGTGCGTGTGTGTGAGAGAGGGTTTTATTTATACTTATTCCCCTTTTGTGGTGGTTAAGTACCACTACACACAGTCTGGTATCCTGGGTTCGTGGGTGGGTGCAGTGTGTCAGTACAGGATAGTGATAGTCTCTTTCAATGTGCAGGCTATAACCATCCCGCCTTGAAGAGAGCTCTGTCTAAAGGCAGTGCCATGATGTCTATGGTAAACCGACCCTCACTGAGTAGATTTCCTCCAATGGATTTCACGGACAAACTGAAGGATTCGCTGATGAGTGTGGTGCCCCCAGGCCTCAACAGAGTGTCCACCATGATGTGTGGAAGTTGCTCCAATGAAAATGCCTTCAAAGCTGCTTTTATTACTTACATGGTGAGTGTGCACACTTGCCTCGCTGACCTCTCCATGTGCCTACATTGAGCAAGAACCTGTCTTTATCGCTATGTAGAACAAGAAGAGGAATGGGAAGATAGTTCACACTCTCCCAGAATATGAGGAGGTCAAAATGAACAAGGTGAGGGTGCATGAGAATATGCTGTCTCGTCAAGCTAATCACTGTTAGGGGTGTGGCCTCGATTGTGATGAACTAGGCTGCCTCCCTGGTTGCACTGTGGGTGAAAGGAGAACTTTTTTTCTGTGTGTGTGTGTGTGTGTGTGTCCAATGTGTTCATGTGTATGTGTGCATCGATGTGTGTGTGTGTGTCGATGTGTGTGTGTCGATGTGTGTGTGTGTCGATGTGTGTGTGTCGATGTGTGTGTGTGTTGATGTGTGTGTGTGTTGATGTGTGTGTGTGTGTCAATATATGTGTGTGTCGATGTGTGTGTGTGTATGTGTCACTGTATATGATTCCTATGGGTGTTCAGGGTCCAGGCTGTCCCAACCTTAGCATCATGTCCTTTGAAGATGGTTTCCATGGACGCACCTTCAGCACCCTCTCGTGTTCTCACACGCAAAGAATCATGTTCAAGCTTGACATTCCTGCTCTGAACTGGCCCATTGCCCCCTTTCCTCAGCTGCAATACCCTCTGGACCAGTACGCAAAGGAGAATGAAGCAGAGGAGAAAAGATGTCTGCTGAGGGTGAGGTCATAAGTGGGTGTGGTCATAAGTGGGTGTGGTCATAAGTGGGTGGGGTCATGAGTGGGTGGGTGCTACTGTGGTCTGTCTCACTCACTGTGCTCATTTTACAGGTGAAGGAGGAGTTCCACAGTGCAGAGGAGAAAGGTTGTCCTGTGGCTGGTCTGGTGGTGGAGCCTGTGCAGGCAGAAGGAGGTGAGTGGGTGAGAGAGTGGACCGGAAGGAGGTGAGTGGGTGAGAGAGTGGACCAGAAGGAGGTGAGTGGGTGAGAGAGTGGACCGAATGGCATTGGCCAAGCTCACACACATCTTATCCCCTCCCAAACTCAGGAGACAAACATGCTTCACCGAAATTCTTCAGAGGATTGCAAGAGCTCTGTACAGAAGTAAGGTTCTGATTTGTATGTAATGTGCTGAGGTCATCTTGGGGTATTCTCCTGCTGTGCAGCACGGTGCCAGTTTCATTGTGGATGAGGTGCAGACAGGAGGAGGAACCACAGGACATTTCTGGTGAGCATGTCTGCTGTCTGTCACTTGCTGCAGTTGGTTAGCTCTTCCTGTCCTCTGTAGGGCTCACGAGGGCTGGCAGTTGCCACAGCCACCAGACTTTGTCACCTTTGCTAAGAAGATGTTGACGGGGGGGTTCTACTATAATGTGTCAACTGAAGTGGAGGTAAGGCAATCATGTCTGCTTCACTCCACATGTCATGTCTGCTTCACTCCACATGTCATGTCTGCTCCACTCCACATGTCATGTCTGCTCCACTCCACATGTCATGTCTGCTCCACTCCACATGTCATGTCTGCTCCACTCTACATGCCATGTCTGCTCCACTCCACATGTCATGTCTGCTCCACTCCACATATCATGTCCACATATCATTCTCACTGGCACAGGGAGAACGTATTGGCAATACGTGGACAGGAGACCATGCAAGATTGGTGGCTCTGCAGGCTGTGATCCAAGAAATAAAGGACAAAGACTTATTGTCTCAAGTCAAAGAAAGTGGAGAAGTTCTGCTGAAGGGCCTATGTTCTCTGAGTGTGAGACTACAGCTGATACATACACAGATATATAATATACATGTGTGGGAGTTCTAGTTATCACTGATCATGTTCCACTATAGGAGACATACCCTGACCTCATTCAAAATGCTCGTGGACAGGGAACTTTCTGTGCTATTGACTGCTCCAACTCTCAGATGAGGGATGAACTTATTGCTGCTAGCAGGAACTCAGGTGATGCATGGAAGCTCTTAACTGAAGGTTATGATCAGGCTAACATTCCAAGTGATGAGGGCACGTTCACCATTCACATGTTTATCAGTGTTGAAGAACACTGAAGTTTCAACCCTGCATAATTATACGAGGCAGAGAGACAAACACACTAGATGTAGCTATGTAATTCTAGAATTACCAATAACTCTTTCAAGTTGTTGCTATGATGTGGCATGTAATTGCAGGCTTCAACATTGGAGGCTGTGGCAAGCAAAGCATTAGGTTCCGTCCTGCTCTGATATTCCAGCCATCACATGCCAACATGTTCCTGGAAGGATTTGAGATGGTGCTTCAGAGAGCAGCTGTGGACACCATCACACACTCCCACAAGGCAGGAGCTTCTTAAGTGCAATTAACATGTTGAGATGTACTTCTTGTAGAATTTAATGACCCCATCTATGAAGTTAATCTTCTGCCATGAACACAGTAATGTCTTTTTTTATATTTTATCATGTCACATGTTTAGAATGTCCATAAATAAACACTTCATTAAACCACATCACAGATAAGGGTGCACATCAGGTGACCACATCATAGATAAGGTGCACATTAGGTGACCACATCATAGATAAGGTGCTCATTAGGTGACCACATCATAGATAAAGGAGCACATCAAGTTATCGAGGGGTGTTGGGGGAGGGGGGATACTGCTCTGGCCCAACTCTTAAATGATAATAAATCCTCGATCACTGCCACCAGAGTACAATTTCATGCAATATAAGTGCCCCTTAGAGAAATCCAGGGTGTATTGGATACAGAGACACACAATGCAATGATTTGAACAGAACTTGGGGGGGGGGGGGGGGGGGGGGGTGTTTGGTTTTGTTTATTTTGCTCTCTGGATCTTTTTTTAAATACCCTGACAGGCTTAAATATACAAGAAACATGGAAGCACACATACACTACACACAAAACATAGCCAAAATTAAATATTTACAAACTGGGTAGGCTTCCATAAGCCAATAAAAATTAAAGAGTAAATCGAGACAATTAAGTTCTAATAACTTAACATAAAATATGTATCAGAGTCTTAATTAAGAGGAATAAATTATCTCTATTGCAACAATAATCATTAAGCTATCTAGTTACATGGCCCACAAGGCCTTTATGGCAGATGAGAGTCTGACATCTGCCCAGCCCAAAGTTAGAAGCCCTGCTCCACATTATGTGACTCTTCCAGTGAATGCATTCTTGGTCCTGAGTTGATTATCTTGCTGAGGGGTCCTCACTACTTCTGTAAGACCCTATGTTGATTCCATATTTTCCATTCAGATCATGTTCTGGTAAGCATTGCCTATGAAAAATTATCAGCATTTTGTTGAGGTATTCCTGGTTGACACTTAATGATGTCAAATGGTATATAATGTACCCAAGGAATTCTAATACTCCACGTTCAACAGAAACTCGGTTCCAATTCCTAGCATGGAGGCATTTCTATGAAGCACAAACTTGTCTCCTGTCCAGCTGTCCAAGGAAGTATAAGTGTGTGCTCATCACAAAGAACATTGACAAGATGATGGCAGGTTAAATGCATCTGTGAGACATCCATCACCAAATTCATGACCCAGGTATTGTAAGGAACATGCACTCCACACACACTCACTAGGCTTGGCTGCTAAGGTTGCTTCCCTGAGACCAGGCATCACCAATTTCATGACCCAGGTATTGGAATGTGCATCCCACACACACTAGGCTTGGCTGTTGTAAAAATCTCTGTAGTTATCTCAAGAAATTTTCTTAGCTTATAGCAATCACACAACCTGACCGAATGCATACTCACTCAGCACCCATCCCACAAAAAGCATTACTTCACACAAATTAAATGTAAATGTAGAGTCAAATCATTACAGCTGTTAAGCTGCTTCCCTAAGAGCACATAACACACTTGCTATGTGTACGTACACAAGATGTTTATAAAATCAATTAGGAACATCATCTACATAGGTAGCACTATATATACTCAGTTTCTTGGCTCAGAGAAGTATGCATGCAATGGTGTATACATAATGTTGTAGATGCAATCATTAACCCGAAGGGTATGGTGTAAACTCAACTCATCCCATGGAAAGCAAAAAGCAGTTTTGTCTTGGCTATCTCTTTTCTTTCATTTTTTTATTTTATTTTTTAAGTGGCACCTGATTAAACCCTTTATTCATATTTTTTTTATATACTGGCACCATTGGGGAAGACCTTGGCCTTTTTGATAGTACCAGGATGCCTTGTCTGACTAGCACCTGAATCTCTTCCCTCAGCTCTGCCATTTACCAGATGCTATCCTGTAAAGGAACTGATCTAATCAGCTTTGAATCTCTGGCATAATTTATGCACACTATGATTGACCATTCCATGCAGTTATTATATCAGAAAATTGATCCAAATAACTTGCAACTGAGCCTGTTAAATGTAAAATAGGACTAGATTCCCACATGAGCTTTGCCCACAGGTTTGGAAATACCTTCATTTTCCAATGCCACCACTGTAAGAAAAAGGTTAGTCACAGGAATGTGTTATCCATTTAAGTGGTTGATATGTACTACTTGAAAATAAGATATCAGGGACTTGGATACCCCATAAATACAATCTGAGTGCTTGACCAAACCTCTAGGGCAGTGGTTTCAAACCTTTTTTTAATCCATGACCCCATTCAGCCACTATAAATTTCCCTTGACCCCCAACCTAAAATATCATATTTTCTATCAGTGGCCATAATAAGTATGTACCTTTGCACCAGTGCTGCTTATGCTGATTTATGACAGGAAAACACATTTTAATCAAATGTAAATGGTAACACAAAAATGTTGGCAAGATATATTTTTCATAGCAGTGACTAAGTAGGTCTAGTACATCAATGAGAACATTACATTTTGATACAAGAGCAGCAATTCCTGAGGTTGTGTGGCTCAGAACACATTGCAAGTTGTGGCTTCTACATGCAACCTGTTTCAGGTCTTTGATTTGTTCACTAGGAGAGATAGGAATCCACTTTCACAGAGATGGGTCGATGAGAATAGGATGAAAATTTTGGTGGTGAATCCACTTATCTTGGGGAAAATTGGAAGTATTTTGGCCCAATAGTCAGAGATCCTGAGATGCTGCAGAATTGTTGATGAGATACAAGTAGTCCTCCTGTACAACGTCTGGAGGGTCATCCACAGTGCAGTGGAAAGGGTTAAAACAGTCACCTGAACATTTTCACTTGCATTGTGTCGATGAAAGTAACAGTAGAATTCTTTTTGAAGAATTGACATGTCAGTCTTGATCTCTTTCTGGAGCTGCTCTTCAAGTGGTTCTTCACCCATGATTTGTGTGCGACAGTGGAAGGCTGAAATAGTGCCCACCTCAATTTTTCTCTCCCAAAGCCCTAGCTTCACAATAAAAACCTTGATTGCATCATTGTGCATGGTGATGGTGGTGTGTGGGCCTTGTAGTTTAAAATTTAGCATATTCAGAGCTTCAAAAATGTCAACCAAGGTGGCAAAACTGGGATTAAAGATGATGTTATATACACGAAAGTACATTTCCTTTTGACAAGAAGTGGAGATCCTGATGCAAGGAATCCATGATATCCTGAGACATGTCTTGGATGCACTCCTTAACATAACAGTGTTGTTGGAAAAACTGATCTGATTCAGCTTGTTGACGCTTTCATTGTTAAGGACAAGTTGAGCAGCTTCAAGCAGCAGGGATTGATGAGAGTTTCTCCAATGGAGTGTGACTTCTGCTTTGCAATCTGAAGAGAAATCTTGTATGAATCCTCCACAATTTTGCTGTCCTAATCATAAGAGACTTCAGATGTATCCACAATAACAGAATCTAATGGTGGCACATGACTGAACACCTACTTGAAAGAGAACTCCTGTTCCACGAAAGGGACCTCTTGAGCTGGTCTTATTTGATTTTAAATAGTCTTATCCCTTATTTGCTATATCTGGATGAACCTTTGAAAGGTGCTCCTTCAACTTGAAGGGTTTTATGCTGGCATTGTCGAGTCTTCTGGTAAACAACACATTGTGGCACCTGTAAGCCCTTAAAACAAATGAGAATCATTTTAATGAGAAAGTTCTTATCATGTCAGTGTTCCTTGGCATCTTGTGCCACTGAACCACACTGGCAATTCTTGATGGCAATGAGTGCAGACTTCTCCAGGCTGACTCTGAAGATCAGAGTACCAAGAAGTCAGCTAGAAGGTCAGAGGAGGTAAGCAAACTTGGTATTGTCACCTGTAATGGCCACTTTGGGGATGGTTAACTGGGGCTTCTACTTGATGGAACCACATGGCATTATTGGATTTGTAAAAAGAAGGTAGTTCTCTCCCCCCCCCCCCCCCCCCCCCATAAAGATGGCTTAATGTGTCAACTTTGACCACACCTCTTCTGGGTATACATGTATTTGTGTGCATCTAATTTACGGCCAAAGCAACAAACCAAATGAAACTCACTATTCAGGAATGGTACTGTAGATATATATCATACACCAAGTAGGTTTAAAAAAATTCTTTTAAAACCCAAACAATTTGGGCAACCTGGCCACATTTCTTCCTGTGGGTATGGGTGGATAAAATGACAAAAGTAGTACATGGATAATCCCTAACCTAAAACTGAAAACTTGCTATGCACACAGAGTATAGGGGGCTGAGTCCCACTTGCATACCTGCCAACTGTCCTGGAAAGTCAGGGAGAGTCCAGGATTTGCTGGGCCTTTCCAGAGTGGTCAGTCCAAGAAAGTTGCTATTTACCCAGAATGTCCTGGCAAGTAGCTTTCATCCTAGTTTTTTTTAATTTTTTTATGTAACATATATTTTATGTGTAATGTGTATGGTAACCTGCCAAATGGCACTTAGGATTAGGTTGAAAATTGGCTGATATCATATTCAGGTAAGTGAAAGTAACCTGGGCTGTTCCATTTCTCCATACCCCATTGTTCACAAGTGGAATAACTAAAAGAAGCCCAAAACAGGCTCTTCCACATCTGCCATTTTATTTTCATAAAAGGGAATGCTAGTCGTTCTGGATCTACCATTCCAAAGAGATATTAATGCATTTTAACATTCCCACCAAGTTAACAAGATAATAACCTATAACCATTTTCAAAGGGAGTATAAAATTTGTTGAACTCAGAAACAGTGTGTACAACCCAAAATAATAGCTATCAAAATTTCACACAAAGTTCAGTGTTAGAAGAAAGCAAAAATAATGTGCCAAAAGAGTTTATCGCTAAAAGAGCCACAGACTTAGTATTAATAAGTAAATTATTCCTGCAAAGATTTCAAACTGATCTTAATGGTGTGTGGTAATGTTTGTCTAACAGCTATTCTCCTGAACATCTGTCTTGATTTATTTTGATAGATATACTTCATGACATGGTATTATTTCCCCATCTTCCTCTATTTTTCCCATTTGTCTGGGAAATTAGTACCTCTATCCCTAATTTTTCCCCCTCTTGCCCCTGAAATTTTATATTTTAGGTTGGCAGCTATGCACTTGGCTACTCAGGGAGGCAAAAAGAAAGTGTGCACATGTTTGTGTCCACTCACTGTCTGACCATACTAAACAAAAGTTCTTCAGGGTAGACACAACGTGACATCCTATGAGGATAGTTTTAAAGCCCTCAAAACTTGAGCCACCTGGCCAGAACTATTTTTGTGGGTTCGGTGAGGCTAAAAATGTAACAAAAATTGTACTTAGGACAAACCCTTGGACTGTTGGACATATGCAAAAACTTTGCATGCATACATCTTAACTCTGAGAGTAACATGGATTTGGTCTCACCAGGCCACACCTCTTCATTTGGGAGTGCAAGGTTAAAAATACCAAAAATGGTACCTGTCCAACCCTTAGATATGGGTTGGGTCACATTTGGCCAACACCTCTTCATGTGGGCATGCGATTAGTATGTCCCTAGTTTGGAAAGTTTCAATTCCATTTATTCACATTCCTTTTCCTTGAGTATTGCCAGCCAGGGTGTATGCAGACCAAATACACTATGAAATAGCGTGGTGTTAAATTACCCTTTTAAGAGGAGTGGCATTATTTACTCTGACAGACAGACTGACAGACAGACAGACAGACAGACAGACAGACAGACAGACACTTGCAAATTCTATGCAGTGAGTGAGTGGGATGAGTGTGGGATGATGCAGGGCAACACACAACCACACAGATACAGTATCATCATGGAATGGGTTAATAAATGAAGCTGAGTGCAGAGCTCAGTGTGTCTTCTTGCCGTTAGCTATGAGAACATCAGTGGACTTGATGGACATCTCAGAACTGATACTGGAGCTACACCCCAATGGCTCATTGCATGACAAGTTATCTCCTTCAATCTCCACGGATATGGGGGAGGGGCTTAATACCTCTGGAAGATGCTGCACCGCACAGGACAGCTCCTCCTCTTCTTCCATGGCAGCTCCAAGGGGGTCAGTCCAAGGTGGTGTCTGCGTCACAGCTGGGTTCTGCTTGGCTGCAGGTTCACACATCAAAGCCTCCACTCTTTCCTCCACTTCCTCGTCAATGGGCACCGCACAGGACTCAGAGATACCCTGAGGCACACTGTGGGAGGGACACAAAGAACTACACTAACACCAGCAAACAACAACAAATAATCTAAAACTAAAAACCTCATCATTGCATTGGCATGGTAAAGGAATGGAAGAAAAATTTTGTCATGCAGACTTATAGTTAGATCACCCTTTATCAACTACAAAATATTGCTCCATATTAGCTAATCCTACTGATTCACTGACCGGCACCAGTGCACACCGCCCAGTGGACCTGCACTATGGCGGACATCCATACCTACCAGTGGGAGTGGCCCTGTTCTTGCGATCTCGTGCTGGCAATATTATCAGAGTCCGGCCTGTCCTTGTCCAGTTGGTAGCCATTGAGAGCTTGAAGGAGAGGAACTGCCTGATAGCCTGGCACAGCATACTACACGCACACACACAACATCTCTTTCACTGAGTGTGTGTGTGTGTGTGTGTGTGTGTGTGTGTGTGTGTGTGTGTGTGTGTGTGTGTGTGCGCGCGCGCGTGTGTGTGTGTGTGTGTGTATGCGTGCGCAGTGTGTGTTTGTGTGTAACATAACACCTTGGGATTGCCTGTGGCAGTGTCGTCATCCACCTCAGTGTCAAGTGGCTGCAAGGCCTTTACTTGCAGCAGGGCACGGAACGCTGAACAAAAGAGCATGACATAGCAACATCACAGCACAAACCATAGTACAACATTGTGGGCAACATTAGATTAGTGCTGAAGTACAGGCCACATCCTATCCCCCTCCCCCTGCAGCCAAGGACAGGACAGTGTGATAATAAAAGACAACAACCAGACCACACACCCTTACAATCAAGGACTGGACTGTGTAATAATAAGACAACAACCAGGCCACACACCCTCACAGCCAAGGACAGGACATGTGTAGTAATACCAGACCACACCCCTCACAACCAGACCCCTCACAACCAGACCACACCCATCCACAGCCAAGAGCAGTGTGTGCTGAGAGGGTTGGGAGGACTTCATAGAGAGAGCCACATAATCTGTGAAGTGAGCAGATGAAGTCAAGTGTAGGCTACCAACTATGGACCTCGACACAGGAAAAGTGAACAATGCACTTCCCTCCTGCATTTCCTGCCCTGGGGATGTAACACTAAAGCTCAGGGTGTGCACTATATGGAGGTGCTGGACTATTTGCAATGTGTCAGAGCTGTGGTGTGTGTCACTCACGTGCTCTGCATATGGGACAGTTGCTTGACTGGTAGCGAAGATTTATAGCTACAGATCAATAGACAACAACCACACAAAGTCAACTATGACACTAAGTCAATTACAACAGGTGAAGTGGAGTGACAATCACTCACCACAGGAGCTGCAGAGACAAAGATGTCGGCATGGCAACAGCAAGGTGTCCCTGGTGTCAGTGATACAGATGACACATTCCGCACCCAAGTCTTCCTCCTCCTCCTCTTCCTCCTCCTTTGTCTCCACCACCTTCTCCTCCTCCTCTCTACTGGGGGAGTCGTTGTGTGTGAGGTCTTTGACAGGCTTCAGTTTATTCTCCAGACCATACAACTCCTGAAGTAGTAGCTCCATGCCATTCACCTACATCAGTGCAAGCACACACACAGACAATTACACACACTCACACCTGTGCACACGCACACACTCACCCAAGTACACACACATGCACACTCATGTACACACATGCACATTCTTACATGCACACACATACACACTCACGTACACATACTCACTTGTGCACACACACAACACACATGCACACAACACACACGTACACACACACACTCATGCACACGCACTCATGCACACGCACTCATGCACACGCACTCATGCACACGCACTCATGCACACGCACTCATGCACACGCACTCATGCACACGCACTCATGCACACGCACTCATGCACACGCACTCATGCACATGCACTCATGCACACTCACACACATACACTCATGTACACAACACGCACACTCACGTACACACACGCACATTCACTCACACACATACCCATAGCTTCTGTTTGATGATCTTAATGGAGTAGTTGTCCTCGTTGAAGAGGTCCAAAGTGCAGAAGGATAGTTGAGCCTGTTCCTGGCGGCCAGTACCTTCAGGATGCAACATCACACACACACACCAACTAATATGGCTGTCAACACTGACCACCATGCATAGGTAAAGTGTCTTCCTACCATGTGTCTGCATGCAGTCAGCATGTGCATGTATGCATGAGTAGGTAAAGGTTGCCATGCAAAAGTATACCATTTTCGATGGCAGTAGTCATGAGTATAGCTAAGGGAATGGTGTGGTGGCCATTAGAGGGATCGTATGCCTCGTCCTCATTGAGTAGAGAGGCAGGCCGCACTACATAGCCCTCCTGCTTGAAGCACTGATCAGAGCCAGCGCTATAGTGGAAAGGACCGGCCACTCCGTCTTCAAGACCAACACTACATGAGTGTGTGTGTGTGTGTGGGGGGGGGGGGGGGGGGGGGGGAAGCATGGTGTGTGGTGAGGGTTTGACTTGATGTGCACTTCCCCTGTACAAGTGGTGTACCTACCGTTGGTGTGTCAGGCTGTCCACACTGGTGGAATCAGCCAGTCTGGTGAACCCTACGAATTCACATTCCACGTCACTGTCAAACCTGAACTCCATACTGAAGTCCTCCCTGGAGCCCGGCACTCTGGCAGTGGTGGCAAATAGAGATTAGATTAATAGATGGCATATAATACACTAAACACTGTGTGTGTGCCTGTATTGTAGGCCAATTAATGACTGAGTGAGCATGCCCAACACACACTGGCCACTCCTAATCAGGAGGAATAACCAACTGCCCCAAATTGCCCCAGACATACATACACACTCTCTCTCACACACACACACACACACACACAGACAGACAGACAGACAGACAGACAGACAGACAGACAGACAGACAGACAGACAGACAGACAGACACAGACAAATAAATACATTCTCAGGGCAGACCTTGAAAGGGAGAGACTCACCTGACAAGCTTGATGGAGTCTCTCTGTATGTTGATGAAACTACGCAGTGTCTTCAGAGGCTCAGATTTGGACGGCTGCTTGTACGGAAACTACATAACACACACACACATGGATTTATATACTGTTTGTTCATCATCCATCAGCTTAAAAGTACTCATAAACAAGCAAAAATAGCAACTTAAAACCATTGCACTTCAAGAGTCACATTACCACGATAACCCTGCTACTGTCATTGACAACTGCATCTGTTGAGAAATGTTGTAGCTTCACTCACTTTCATTTGATTGAAATATACATACCCACAGAATGCATCTTATTTAGCCGCTCATTTGTAGCACGGTCTCCCTGAACTAAAACTGAAGAAGAAGTAGCATGCAAATACCTTCACTTTTATTCCCAAAATGGCCACCGCTCTTTAATTCCGTTGCATTCATAAAATGTTCATGCAATTTTTTCTCTAATGACTGAAGTTCACAAAATTGACAATCCTCGGCCTTAGTAAATTTAGAGTCCATAGAATTGACAGCCTGCAGGCTTGAGGTAGATGAAGCCCATAAGGTTGATGATCTGAGGGCCTCTTTGACTCTAGAAGAAACCATTAATTCTATTTCATTTTCCCAGGCAATTTTTTTAACCAAAATTTCCTGTCACATCTTGAGACCATAAAGAACATTCATGTAAAGTTGCATCATAATTGGTCCAAGCACCTAGGAGGAGTTCACAGACACACGGACAGACACACGGACAGACACACGGACAGACACACGGACAGACACACGGACAGACACACGGACAGACACACGGACAGACACACGGACAGACACACGGACGGACACACGGACGGACACACACAGACATTGGTGCATTATTATTAGGATGCAGTGTGACTACAGCACACTACAAAAGCTTCTATTTCTATGCAATGTGATTACAGCTCACTAAAGGTGAGCCTAGCAAGCACTCATGTGTGAGGCTGTGATGGAACATAGTGCTTCCAGTGTGTGCCGGCCAAGTGAAGTAAGAATATTCCAACATTGCTCAACCTTCAAGAAGTCTTTGGCCATGGGCAGTTCTATGTTTGGGTCAGTCACAGTGGCTCATCCAATGGATTGAACATCTACTGCAAGGGACAGCCTGACACATGCAGTGTAGCGTACAGATAGGACAGCCTGACACATGCAGTGTGATGTACAGAGAGGACGGCCTGACACATGCAGTGTGGTGTACAGAGAGGACGGCCTGATACATTCAGTGTGGTGTACAGAGAGGATGGCCTGACACGTGCAGTGTGGTGTACAGAGAGGTCCTCAACTCAAAAGAATAGCAGTGCAGTGCCTCAGGAGAGTAAGCCATACTGCACTAGTGGGCTACCCCTAAAGAAGACTCCATTGATAGTTCAGTGGGAGAGCAGATTGCAATGCATCAGTGTACTGGCCCCACAGAGGAAATCATGCCCCCACTGAGGGAATTATATCACCACCGTGGGAATCATACCACGAAATTCCTCAAGCAATATAGAAATTCAAAGTGTGCACTTGAGCAAATCACTTGTGTTGTGCAAACAAGTAAGCAAGTCTTCTATACCTCAACTAGTAGACCAGCTACTATTAGACCAGCTACTATTAGACCAGGGAAACTAGTAGACCAGGGCAACTAGTAGACCAGCAACTAGTAGACCAGCAACTAGTACACCAGCAACTAGTAGACCAGGGCAACTAGTAAACGACCAGCAACTAGTAGACCAGGGCAACTAGTAGACCAGCAACTATTACACCAGCAACTATTACACCAGCAACTAGTACACCAGCAACTAGTAGACCAGCAACTAGTAGACCAGCAACTAGTATATCAGCAACTATTAGACTAGCAACTAGTAGACCAGGGCAACTAGTAGACCAGGGCAACTAGTAGACCAGCAACTAGTAGTCCAGCAACTAGAAGACCAGCAACTAGTAGACCAGGGCAACTAGTAGACTAGGGCAACTATTATGCCTTTATTAGTCCATCTAAGAATATCAGTTTCAATTGCCTTATCATGAATAAAATCAATGTTTCAACCTTTACAACAACAAAAAACAACTGGACAGGGCCACCATTTCAGCACAAGTTTCTTGGTGTCATGATTCTAGCATTTCCCATAGCAAGTTAAACTTGTTTCATAGAATAAATACACTTTGGGTATTTCAATTATAGTTTAAATAGATTTCATTCACGTGTCCTTTCTTATCTCTTTAGTCTGGGCAAAAAGTGGGTATATCTCAGCTAATGTATATATAAATTACATATATAGAGAGAGAGAGAGAGAGAGAGAGAGAGAGCTGTCAGTGTGGTTGAGGGGGAAGGGACATATGCAAGCACACCCACATGCCCCCCCCCCCCCCCCCCCCCCCAATTACACACGCCTATGTACATTCACGCATGTTAATGTATGTTGGTTGCTAATCCTTAAGGAGAAAACAGGAAACTCACATGACCTTGGGGGCATAACAGCGTAAACTGATACACCACTACAGACAAGAGTCAACATACACACATGCATACCTACACATAAAAAACACACAACACACTCATAACCTACAGGCCTTGGCAAGTGGATGAAGCGAAGGAGAAGATATAAATCTGGTAAAGGTCACCAGCTATTCATGCATAGCTACTAGAATCTTAAGAACAGGCATACCCATCACTTCAGGCTCCACAGAAAATAACATCTCCAACTATTACATAAAATTAAACAAACTAAACAAACAAAAACCCTGCCATTGCTGAAGCTGATTACTGCACTGAAGCAGGTCAGATATGACAATACTTGTTATGATGTGGGAGTACTTATGCAAGTTGCACCACAATACAAAATGAAAGCCCTGGTCTTGTGAGAGATATATATTCAATTCATCCATCCAAGAAAGTCACCCAACAGAGATCCTATACACCAGCTTGCAAGTACAGCTTCATACTGGCATGGTGGTCAGGCCACACCCAGAACATATCACAAGGCAGGCAGACCCCTACCTACCTTGGTGGGCCTGGAGGGAAGGTAGTTGAGGTCTTGCAGATCTCCAAATAGAAACACCTCAGGCTCACCAGTTTCAAACTTTCTGTGACCCAAGTGGTAGTGGTTGGAGAAGAACAAGCCACCTTCAACCACCAAATAACATAAATATAGCTTAGAGTCAATTTAAGAAAAAGTGGGTACCTTACTCACCATTTGGAGGAGGGTACCGGTATGGCCCAAGTGAGTTAGACTGACTTTCACCCGGGGTAACCCCAGACCTGGGTACACCAGAAAAAGAGAATAAACTACCCATTATTTACACCTGCTCTAGACCACTGGAGAATCCAGTTTTGCTTACTAATTATTCTAACCGCTGGTAACGTCACGTGATTAATTAGTGGGAGGCGTTTCAACTTGGTAGAGGAAAGAATTTAGTGAAATTTAATAAAATTTAGTCCGTAGCCATGAATCACATCTCTCCCAGCAAAGCTTATCCTATGAAGGCTTTTGGACAGAAAAGTAAGAGCACGGAGGAGTTGAGCATGGAGATGGCTTTCCCAGATATGGCCAGCACTCTGTCTTACGTCAGTGAGTCTGAACAAAGTAACCCTCGCTCCAGCACCGGTACAGATTCTGACAGTTCTGGGTCCATGTGCGGCTTGTCGCTGATGGAGCGCTCAGGACTGGCCGTGGAACAACTGCAGAGAAGCAGGAAACAGTTGGAAGAAGAAATAGAGGTATCCCCTAGAATGGCTAAAGTTGAAGTGAACAGGTGTAGCTATGGTAATAATGCTTAATATGGAAGTAGTGGCTGCAATATTGCTGGCTACCAATGTTTTTGTTTCATGTTGTGTGTGCAGTACTTGGTGGAAGAGTTGAAGCAGTTTGGGGAGGACATGAAGTGCAGGGATGAATGTACCCAGGTCCTGCAAGACAGGTAATGGCTTATGCAGAGATGCTGCAATAGACAGGCCCTGCATTGGTTCTCATTTATGGATTAATGGAGTAAAAAAAATGCCCCCCTCCCCTCCCCTCTCCATCCTTACACACAAACAGAATGACCATTTTATTAAAATTGAATGATTCTTTTGATTCGATTGGTTATATATTATACTAGCAGAGCTACCCAGCTTTACCTGGGAAAAAAGATATTAAAATTTCTTAAATAATCAACACCAATAGCCAACATCAGTGAAGTACTTCCTAATCTCCCATGAAAATGTAGCCATTAGCTACCGTTTAAAGAATAATGGCAATAAAAATTTGGACAGCTGCATTTAAATACTTGTTTATTTCTGCTTTACCTTCAAGCTCACCAAGTCACATGTGGTTGTAGTGCACCCAAAGCCAACAACTGCATACTACTCTTTTAATTGTGGCTAGAAAAGCAAGGCAGTTTTAATTGGAAGAAGAATTTCGATGAAAATTTATCCAGGGAGGGACTTTCTCTCAAAGTCACCAACAGTAGCATCTTATCCAAAGCCACAGCTGTAAAGCACTTCCTAATTTCCCTTTTACACAGACGCAAAATAATTACTGAACATTTATCAGCCTTGGTGTGGTAACATTTTAAGACCCTATTTGGGGATGGGGGGTGGAAGGAATTTAGGTTCGTCAGTTACTACCCCCAGTAATAAAAAGTGCCTCCAACCCTGAAAATTTTGTGAAGATCAGCCCAATGGGTCCTATAGGAAGAAGTTGGAAGGAAGATAGGAGAGGAAAAGAATGGAGAAAGGGAAGAATATGCCACACATAGGAAACAGCCATTAGGATAAGGAAAAAAAAAATTGAAGAAAGAAAGAGAAAATGGAAGTAAAATGCACAGTCCAGGCTTGAACTGCCAACCTTCAGCTTGGGAATCCCATGCCTTAAACCACTTCACCATTGTTTATCAGACTTAGTGTATGTGATTTGCAATTATTTTTTCTTTCGTATTTACAAGTACAGTAGTGCACTAATGTGACCATGTTGTCCCAGTACGCTTCAGGCTGTTCTTACCCAAGCCACACCTTAGCCCTTGCCCTTGCCAAGTACATTGTGTGCTGATGTAATAGGGGAATGGTAGAGAGAAGGAGATCAGTTGTGGGGAAAGAAAGCTTTACAATCCCATATCTCCTCTTCTCCTCAATGCTCTCACTCTTTGCCACACCAGATATGGGGCCGAGAGCTGGTCTCGGGACCAGTTTGTTTTTTGTTGTTGTTTTTTTAATTGGAAGGCTTCAGCCTCAAGGCCTTTTGAATTTTATGGCTTGGCCTCAGTCTTGAGGCCAACTATAAAATGCTAGGACCCATGAGGCCTTGGTTAATTTCTGATCTTTTCTGTAATTGTGGACTACAAATATTTAACATAAACATATAGAGTCACTCTTAAAATCTAATACTATTTAATTATACTGTGGATCATGATATACTTTCAAACACAAATATTATGTTAAGGTATTAAAACTGAACTCTGTGTTATCAAGGACTAGTGATGTCTGCCACAATATGTTTTACTGTAATTGGATGTAAGCCTGCTCCATACAAAGGAAGGCCTGCTCCTTAAATAAGGGAGACTTGCTCCTTAAACAATGGGAGGACTGCTACTAAGGCAATCTAGAGAAGGTACCACTCAAATTTACACAGAAAAAAGTGGGGGAAGGTTGGGGGGGGGGGGGGGGAAATGGAGTTTTTAGACATAATTTAGTCATTGAAACTGAAATTAAATGTTTTAAAGGTTGAATTGAAATGATGGTGCTATTAACCTCCACCCTGAAAAGCAAATTTGTGATAAAACTTCTCAAGGCCTACTTGATAAGGCCTCAGCCTCAAGGCTGTATGGAAAAGCATGGCCTCGGCCTCATAACATCTTCGAGGCCACAGGCTTGGTCTTGTTCCCATATCTGGGCCACACCCACCACCTTTGTCAAGCTGACCAATGGTGATTCACAGACTGCAATCGCAGACACAATGTCTGTAAGTAGCTAACGATGTAACTGGAGTATGTGTGAAATGTGTTTCAATGGAGTGATGAATTAGCTGCTCCTGTGAATATGGTCATTGTCTTTATCATTGGACCTCAAGCCAACTACTGTGTCTACAATCTTCATGCTGTGTGTATGCATGTGTGCGTTTGTTTGTTGTTTGTAGTGGTGCATCCAATGAGATACAATCCTAATATGCATGTAAACAGTACATATGGATAGGAGGTGTGACATGGGACAGGAATGGGTGTGGCTTGGGGAAGGAGGGGTATGGCACCTCTACTCCCTTCACTGTTTCATCTCTACCTTACTGGTGTTCTTCAGAACTGAACCTTTCATACTAGCCCAATTGACAATGTGACAGACGTTAGTCTTTGCAACATCAGCACAATTAAACATTTCTATCCCTTCCCAAAAAAAGTTGGACCAAAGTCAGTTAGACCTCATTCCAATACTGTTGTACTCTGTGTCACTCTGTGTCATACTGGCGCTGTCTTAGTCTCCCCAGAATGAAATGCTTCAGTTCCTCACTTCTGAAATTCTTCAGATGTGAAGTTCCTCCGATCTGAAGTCCTTACAAGTATAATAAGATGTACAAGTTTGTATTAGTTAGTTTGTTAGTGTCTTTGTTGTCCACTGCAGTGAAGAGTCGCCCACTAAGAAGCTGATGCGGAGAGGCCGCAAGTTGTTCAACAGCAAGCCTTCTGAGGTACTCTAATCAAGTAGTTTCCTAACATGTATTCCATTAAGGGATGGGGAAGGGGGGGGGGGGAAGGGAGGAATTGGGGGCTGGGCAATTATATCTGATCCCTTCATCTTTCCAAAGGCCCTACAATGGTGTTCGTTGAGTCAATCAGGATGCAAAATTTCATTATAAAAGTTGTTGAGTAATTTGCTGTGTTAGTGTTATGTGTCAGTTGGTTATAGGGCAGTGGTGTGTGTGTGTGGTGTGCGGCAGAGTGGCTGGGTAGTTATGCTCTTGGACTAGCACCCCCAGGGTTGTGAGTTGAAACCCCAGCACTGACAGGAAAGTTTCCGATCCTTGAACATCTTCTTCCCACACCAGTCCACCCAGCTGTATGGAGACCTGGGGTGCAAATTCACTGGCCATGGCTTGTCAATCAGCTAAGGGTTCAGGTGGGACTTTGGGTGCTCATACCCATAAGCTGAGAGTCTTGGTCAGTCCTCCTGTGAGCTCCTAGCTCAGCTCCATGAATTTTTTTTTGCACTGGTTCATAGTGCCTGCTTAGTGCACAAGCATCCCGACTATGTCAGGTGCATGTGGCTATGTTAACAGAAGCTGAAGAACTTGTGTGTGTTTTTGTGTTCATGTGTAGGTATGCATGTGTGTGTGTATTAGTGTTCTCAAAGAGATCCATATCTCTATGGTTGAAGTCTCTGTCTGCTTCTGATCCATTGCAGTCAGCCTCACCACCTGAATGTTTCATGCTGGTATGTGTGGAGGGGAGGGATAGATGCTATAACTTGCTGCCTTTCTGGTTCCCCGCACCACCCCCACACCACATGCACAGTTGCATGGCATGATGATGGTGGCACATCTGTGTTGGAGGGGGGGGGGGGGATTTGTTGTAGCTGTGAGGATGCCACTTTGCATCCTGCATACCTGCATGCACCTGTGAGTGCATGAGATCATTATTTTATGGCCCAGGTGGATGTGAGGTCTCCAATATCACAACAACATTGTATAAACAAGGAAACTAAAATAGCCACGAAATGAGAACTTTCAGTGCCAGAGGATTTAATGAAGAAAACTTTGCTATTTTCTGCATGTGCTAAAATTGATATTCCATTCCTGACAACTCTCTGATCTTGACTTGAGATCATTTATTTGGAATGACCAAGTGCTTTTAAGTGGCACTTTGGAAACCCCCCAGAAGACCACCTCAGCCAAACCTCGCCCGTGATTTCTAGCTGCCTACATGGGGTGTGGCTTCAACCACTTCCTGGTGTGACTTCTAGAACACTCCCCAAGTGATCCTTCAATCTTTCTCAAAGGTAGGAGACAGACAAGCTAAGGTAGGAGGCAAGCTGAGGTAGGAGACAGACAAGCTGAGGTAGGAGACAGGCAAGCTGAGGTAGGAGACAGGCAAGCTAAGGCAGGAGACAAGCTGAGGTAGGAGACAAGCTGAAGTAGGAGACCGACGAAGCTGAGGTAAGAGACAAGCTGAGGTAGGAGACAGACAAGCTGAGGTAGGGGACAGATAAGCTGAGGTAGGAGGCAAGCTGAGGTAGGAGACAGACTAGCTGAGGTAGGGGACATATAAGCTGAAGTAGGAGACAAGCTGAGGTAGGAGACAGACAAGCTGAAGTAGGAGACAGACAAGCTGAGGCAGGGGACAGACAAGCTAAGGTAGTAGAGATGATGCGTGAGGAAGAAACCCTTGAGGTGGAAACCCCTTTCCCTCCTCCTTATTAAATTTAACTTAAAGTATCTCCCTCTCTGTTTTATGCCACAGGTCACTCACATACATACCTACCTACCTACCTACATACATGCATACCTACATACATACATATGCGCGCATGCGCGCGCACACACACACACACACACACACACACACACACACACACACACACACACACAAACAAACAAACAAACAAACAAACACACAAACACACACACACACTTTCAATACCAGAAGACTATATGCAAATATTCCAATCAACTTCCCCAGCAAGTCAGTTTGTTGACGTGCTGAAACAAGATATACAGTGTTTAAAAATGAGGTAAAGGGTTTTCGAGGTACTGTGGTGTACAAGCAACTGCAATGGGATTACCCTGTTGGAAAAGTAGAAACAAAATACTGTGGACCACAAGTTAAATGACCATTACCTAATTCATAGAGAATGCATCAATCATTGTACTGAATAAATGTAGTATATGATTGGTTCATTTGATTTGGTAAATTGAACATCCATCTTGTGGTCTAACAGTCTTGCATCTATCAAATGCTTTGTGTGTTCATGTGGCTGCTGGTCTCTAACTCTTGCTGTGGTTGTCCAATGAGGTTGTTGGGGAACACCAACATACCATGGCCCCTGTGCACCACAGTTGAAGAGATAGTTGTGGGCCTGCTCAAGCTGAAACTAGTTTGGAGCTAAGAGGCTGCCCTTGTTCTTTGGCTACACAATTACAACAGGCGTCACAATGCAGCAACCTCACTGGTCATGTAGAGTTGTTAGGATACATTTCCAAGAGTCATTAAGAGAAGCCACATACGTCAGCTATTGGGTAGGCACACATTCTGAGTTATCTTATCAAAGCCGTGTTCCAGTCATCTGCTCTATGACATGTGGATGACGTGGATATCCACTGTACACAGAGGCTGGGTAGGAGATGGTGACTTAGTCATCCAGGACAACATGGTGTCTGCTCTATGACATGTGGATGGCGTGGGTATCCACCGTACACAGAGGCTGGGTAGGGGATGGTGACTTTGTCATCCAGGATAACTCTATCATGAGGCATTTTAGATATCAACTTGAGGCCTTGGGCGTTCTGAAGTCCTTAAGATGAGGCATGAAAAAGAAAGAACAGAGGCTTTGCAATGTGAGCTTCTCTCTGTGTGGTTCATGCAAATTGATATGTACATTTTAGAACACAGTGTGATAGCCAACACCAAAGAAATTACTAGTCATGGTGTGGGTGTGTGTCTGTCTGTGTGGTGGGTGGTTCTGCCAGCACAGCTACAGGTAATACTAGCACTCTCATGTAATTGACTGGGAATGTGTTGGGAAGGAATGCCAAATGTCAGACTGGAATGTGCCAACCTGGCTGATGTGCTCTCCCCCCCCCCCCCCCCCACACACACACAACCTGTGGGTGAGGCTCATGTGTCTTCATGTATCATGCACGTTGCAAATTCCCTTGTGTCAACAGATATATTCTACCACGTTGCATACCGCTCTGTGGTTGTTATATATATATACACACCTGTGTATAGCCTACTATTGCAAGAGAAAATGAATACTCTTTTTAATAATACAGCAGTAAGCTTCCTTGGTGGCGTCAGTACGATACAGACACTGAAGCTGTTGCCATGGTAATATTTGCTATAAGGTAGTTCAGACTTTCAGATGGAGCTGGATGTGGATGCTTATGCTGCATAGGAAAGATGCTGAGTTGAGGATTAATGTTTGTGTCTCTCTCTGTTTTTGATTATTTAGGGGATACAGTTCCTCATTGATAAAGGAATGCTCAACTCCACACCAGAGGATGTGGCTCTGTTTCTTTTCATCAGCCAGCTGGATAAGGGAGCAGTCGGGGAGTACCTGGGTGGAGGGTAAGATATGCACATGTGTCAGGGAGTACCTGGGTGGAGGGTAAGATGTACACATGTGTCAGTGAGTACCTGGGTGGAGGGTAAGATATGCACATGTGTCAGTGATTACCTGGTGGTGGGTGAGATATGCACATGTGTCAGTGATTACCTGGTGGTGGGTGAGATATGCACATGTGTCGGGGAATGCCTGGGTGGAGGGTAAGATATGCACATGTGTCGGGGAGTACCTGGGTGGAGGGTAAGATATGCACATGTGTCAGGGAGTACCTGGGTGGTGGGTAGGACATGCACACTGTGTAAAGTTATATCTTGTGTAATTATTGAAGGGATAGGAAGTATTTACACATGCACTTACACATGCACACATACTCGCTTGCACGCGCGCGCGCGCACACACACACACACACACACACACACACACCTCGATTATATGCACACTTTCATTTATTGTGTTATTCGTGTGTGTGTGTCAATGCAGGAAAAAGTTCAACATAGAAGTGCTTCATCAGTTTGTCTCCCACCACAAGTTCCACGAACTAGACCTTGTGGCTGCCCTGAGGTGAGTGTGTAACTCACACAGCAAGGGGGGGAGAAGTTGGGGGGAGAGGTAATGTGCCTGCAGGGATAAATGATAGTAGGTGGACTGTATCATGACATGATATTCCTTTTGTGCAGAGCTTTTCTTGCAAGTTTCCAGTTGCCTGGGGAGGCTCAAAAGATTGACCGCATGATGGAATGCTTTGCTCTGCGTTATTGCAACTGTAACCCAGGGACCTTCAGTAACCAAGGTAACAGCAGATATATATGCACATACTTATAGACAGATCCAGGCAATTCTATTTAAAGCATGTGATCTACTCCATTGTGAACTAGAAGATCGATTCAATGTAATCAGATATATTCATGTATGCTATACAAGGATACTGCAAGTTCCTGTACTAGAGCAGGCTGTACAGAGCTACTGCAAGTTCCTGTACTAGAGCAGGCACTTGCCAGCTGATCACACCTTGAGTGTGTATATAGATGGATAAGTGCATATATATGTTAGTCAGTGTGTGTGGTCACACATTGAGTGTGTGTATAGATGGATAGGTACATATATATTAGTAAGTATGTGTGTGGTCACACATTGAGTGTGTGTGTGTATAGATGGATAGATACATATATGTGTGTTAGTCAGTGTGTGGTCACACATGGGTGTGTGTGTGTATAGATGTGGAAATCCATCCATCTGTCAGTCTCTAGTGGTAGTTGCAGATGTGGGGAGGAAGTGTGTCTAGTCGCTAGTGCCACCTGTTATGCTGTTCTGGTGTTGGTTTGCAGATGCCTGCTACATTGTCAGCTTTGCCATTATCATGTTGAACACGAGCCTGCACAACGCAAACGTCAAGAACAAGGTGAGACACACTACACTGAGCGGTAGACTTAGCTACAACTTGACTCCATGTTTGTGTGTACTCTCTCTACATCCACCCTTTCATCCATGCCTTCACTGGTCATACCAAGTGGGGAGGATGGCTCCCATATTATTCCCTCTCCCTCCCTTCTCTTGAAGACCTGACACTGGGTTGTGGTTGGTTTGAACATTCTATCAGTAAATGAGTTAGCACCCTTATTGGAGTACAGTAGGTTTCATAATGGCATCTGGAAAAGCTTCAAAAGTGCTCACACCCTGGGCTACTAGCTATAAATGTTATTACCTAGTGTAAAAAGAACAATTGCACAGTTTGTTGTATAGCTAGCTAGCTATGAAATACCTTACTCCACACCAAAAATGGCAAGCTAGCTTAGCAAGCAAGTATTACCATAACGAGATACTCATTTTCTGTAGCTATAACTATAGCTAGCTATTAAATATCTAACTCAACACCAAGGTAGCCAAAGCTAAAAAGTATTTTGCAGATAGCTATATTTTATCATGACAAATCAGGAAGTCTTTGATCCTCATTTTCTGTACCTGAATCAGAGATAGATATAACTGAAGAGCAGTATCAATAGGATCTGAAGATATGAATAATTATTGCACTCTCCCAAGGGACAGATCTCTTCACTTATTCCTTCAGATTTCCAACTCCATAACTCTTTCAATTGCTATTTCACTAGATGGCAATCCTGGACTTACTGGTGTAATTGAGCATCCTGACACCTGGAATTATTGAAGTTTGTTGAAATAGCGTATCACCGCCATTAAGTTACACCCCCCCCCCCCCCCCACAGGAAGTAAAAATTTTAAGCTAAGTTTTCTCATGAATATTGGACTATAAATTTCAAATTTTTTTATACCAGGTTATGCATCAAGGACAACAAAATAAGACAATAAAATAAATAAATAAAAAATAAGTTTTTTTCCAATTCAGTTACCCTTTAATTAAGCTAGTAAACTCCAGTTTATTTTTGTCCTGATGCCCCCAGTGTCCCCCCCCCCCCCCCCCCTCAATATAGCTGGGTCTAGTTGTATGTACATGCCAAGTTTGAGGTCTCTCAGTCCAAAGGGTTTGACAGGTCATAAGCCACATAGGTAGATCTACATAAGTAAGCATGAAAACGACATTCCCTGCTGATTTTTTAAAAGGCCAAAATGTTTTGGAAGCATCGTGTAGTGCTGAGAAGTAGATTGCCAATGATCAGTGGAGAGCCAGATCTTGCCCATTGACAGAGAGCGATTATTATATACTTTATATACTGGGAGAGCACCCTAATTAATCCTCACCCCTTCCCCACCCAATGCTGCTCGTATTCATTCCTCCCTTTTTTATATATTATTATATACTGGGAGAGCACCCTAATTAATCCTCACCTCTCCCCCACTTCATGCTCCTCCTATTCATTCCTCCCTTTATTATATATTATTATATACTGGGAGAGCACCCTAATTAATCCTCACCTCTCCCCCACTTCATGCTGCTCCTATTCATTCCTCCCTTTATTATATATTATTATATACTGGGAAAGCACCCTAATTAATCCTCACCTTTCCCTTCCCCATTCCATGCTGCTCCTATTCATTCCTTCCTTTTGTTCAGGACTAATAGACCTATATTCACCCGACCATACTTACATTGTTCTCAGTATATCATATTGTTACATACCGTACATGTTGTCATAGCGTCTGTATATACACACACATACCAACATACACACCTATTCAGCCCAGCGTGGAACAGTTTATCTCTATGAACCGGAATATCAATGATGGGAAGGACTTGCCCTCTGAACTACTTCGGGTAATGCTCTTAATAAATGATGTTGCACAAACACACACTTTTATCTCATTAGCTCTCACTGCACCACAAAGGACACTTTCGTCAAACTATTAGCTAGATGATTAATGCCTTGTGGTGGCCATTTTGTTCAGGGTTATTTTGAAGCCATCAGACAGAATCCATTTCAGTATCACCACAATGCAGATGAGTTGGCTGAGGTATTCTTCAATCCCGACCATCAAGGATATCTTACCAAGCAAGGTAAGGGGAGGGGAAAGTGTGAGGTGTGGGATGTTATTGGGGGGTTGGGCAAAGAATGTGGGATCTGTGAAGGAAGGGAGGGGAAAGTGTGAGGTGTGGGATGTTATAGCGAGGCAAGTGACTCCTCCCTCACTGTAAAACTGTGTATAATAGAAATATTTGTCTTCATGGCATACAATGAGGTGAGGTGTCATTGCTCATGCCCAATGCTCCAGTCAGCCAGCCAGGGTTGTCTACCTCATGTGCGTGTGTCCACCCATGACCTGCTATGCTAGTCTGCACACTAAGCCTATTAGCACTCATATCTATGACTATATCGATGAGTATGTTTGGACAGAAAGCTTGGTCAGCCATGTTTTTAGCTTCCCTAAAGCAAGCTCACACTGTTTGAATGGCGTAATAATTATCCAGATTTCTACTGCAGCATTAGTAGGGTTGCAGTGTTATAGTGCACTTGTTGAGATATAATGTACACCAACATGTGTTGAATAGGGTTGCCAATTATGGCAAGGAAGTCTGGCTGTAGAAAGAGAGAGAGAGAGCATCAAGCATGCAGCTGTAGTCACCAATCCCTGGAAGGAAGCCTGGTGAGAGAGAGAGGGAGGGAGGAAGGGAGAGTACATCAAGCATGCAGCTGTAGTCAGTCAATCCCTGGAGGGAAGCCTGGTGAGAGAGAGGGGAAGGGGAGAACATCAAGCATGTAGCTGTAGTCAGTCAATCTCTGGAAGGAAGCCTGGTGAGAGAGAGGGAGAGTAGAGTAAGATACCGCTCAGGGAATATGATGAAGCCACTGATCTATGCACTTAGCTGGAGAGACTACTCCACCCAATCCCTCTATTGTTGATGCTGCAGGGGGCAAGCACAAGAACTGGCGGAAGCGCTGGTTCATCCTGACTGACAACTGTCTCTACTACTTCCAGTATCCAAGTGACAAGGAGCCTCGGGGGATAATTCCACTGGTGAATCTAGAGGTCAATGACTACACTGACCCCAAAAAACAGGTAAGGTGTAGTATTGTACTGCAGGCTTGTGGCATGCATGCCTGCAGGGGGAGGTTTGGTTAGTGCAGAGATCATGTTTTAGTGTGTGCATGTGTGAATTCCTAATGGGTGTGGCTTATAAAGAGGGGACAATGACAGTTTTGTTTGAGCACACAATATCAACATAATACTTGGTGGAAGGAGGTTGACGATAGCTTTATAGACACTGGATCTACACATTGAGTTGTTGACAATAGCTCTATGGGGACACACTGGACCAACACCACACAGGGTTGAGGCAGGTTGAAGTAGGTTGATAATAGCTCCATTGGAACACACACTGGACCAAATTGTAGTAGGTTAATAGCACTCTGTAGTTGCATGCAGGCACGTTGTAGAGCAATGTCCTCTTGCATGATTCCATTAATCATGAAGCACAAGGCTGGGCTTAAGTGTTGTGTGTTACACTTGTGTTGAATTGTGTTCACCCATTGATGTTGCTCTGTGTTAATTGGTGCAGCATGTGTTTGAGATCAGTCTGAGTGAGAAGATCAGAGGGGTGACCATCAAGGCATGTAAAACAGTGTCAGATGGCCGTGTGGTGGTAGGTCACCACGCCAACTACCTCATCAAGGCAGACAGTGCAGAAGAGAAGGCGGAGTGGATGAAGCGGATCAGAGCGTCCATATCACGCAACCCATTCCTCGAGAGACTGCAGGAAAGAAGACAACGAATATCACACAAGGAGGAGGGTCCTTTCATACTCTGAAACTTGACCTACACTACTGCCTATTTAATCTGCATTCAGGTTAAAGGACAGAGAAGGCAGGAACATTATTTTATTTCAGTTGTCTTCCACAAATCAGCATCCTCACCACAAACAACAAACAATTAGTAATCCTTATTTTTTAAATTGTACATTATTTAGAAATTTGTTACACCATGAAAGGTCATTACCTAATTGATCAGATGAGACCAGTACTGGTGTCAGATAAATAGTAGATCAGTCAGTATTGATTCCATGGTGGCCTCCATATTCACACATACACACCATTGTACATAGTAACTGATGTATACCCTCATGGAAGTGTTGTGCACATGTGCTGTGCATGGGGAGCTCATGTGTAGGACAAGCAGCAGCTGACAGTTGCAACAGATAACAGAGTCCAACATTGACATAACAAATTTAAATAAAAGAGAATGTATGTAACAGAAATAACCACACACATGGCTGGTTGGGTGGCTGGGATTGCATGTACTTCAGGAGAGACACAACAGATGATAATGTACTTTATAACCATTTGTGGTGTTTCCACAAGTCAGTTTGTTCTCTTTCGGAGCATGTGAGCCTGTCCGTGATGTGATACAGTGATGGAGGCAGGACCTTGTTGCCATGGTTCCCCATCAACTTGTACTGGCACACTCTCGAGAATCACAATCTACACACCAAAACACACACATCACCACATGTATGTGCATACCTAATGCGTGCCACCCACCTATCACCACATGTATGTGCAGACCTAATACATGCCACCTATCACCACACACGTGCATACCTAATGCATGCCACCCACCTATCACCACACATGTGCAGACCTAATGCATGCCACCCACCTGTCACCACACGTATGTGTGTACCTAATACATGCCACCACCTATCACCACACATGTGCAGGCCTAATACATGCCATCACCTATCACCACACGTGCAGACCTAATACATGCCACCCACCTGTCACCACACGTGCAGACCTAATACATGCCACCTATCACCACACATGTCACCACATGTATGTGCAGACCTAATGCATGCCATCCACCTACCACCACACATGTGCAGACCTAATACATACCACCCACCTATCACCACACATGCAGACCTAATACATGCCACCTACCTATCACCACACGTATGTGCAGACCTAATACATGCCACCTGCCTGTCATCACACATGTCACCACATCTTGTTACTATTTTTAAAAAACTATATAGCATATGCTGCACTTGATTCACTGGATGGTGACACTATTAATAGACTTACTATAATTGACTGCACAATGTTCATGGAGGAAAAGGGACTGCTGTGTTTGTCCAGCAGTTGCAGTCCAAAACATCCCACCTCATGCATGCCCTTGACATGGTACACACATTCATCTGTATGTATGTACCTTGACCTCCCTGGCTTGTCCGAGCCGTACAGGGTCTGCCATGGACACCTGTATGCGGCCAACATGCAGGGAGGAATAGAGGCCAGCCACCTCCAGCAGTCTGTCGTCTGTCCTGGCAGGCACTAACCCGTCCACATGTTCTGTCTCGCTCCACATCGTGCAGCCAGCAGACCAGCTGTTGATGTTCAAAATAACCACACCTTCCAACTTAGGCAACTTCATCTCCACTCCATCCAGAAATAGCTGCATACACAACCAACACACACGCACACACAGAGAGAGAGACATGAGTTACAAAAAAAGTAACAGGCTACCACCTACCCCACAGTTTGTAGTTATTAATAATTAAAGGAGGGAACTACGAGATTGACATGATCACAAGATTGACACGATCACAAGATTATCACGAGATTATTATCACAAGATTCCAGTGTTCACAACCTTGTGGCTAGTGCAACTATTGGCTTCATTGGCTAGAACACTGACACAACAATCACACACATGATTGGACGAAGACTCCAAACATAAGCTGACAATTTGCACTACAAGGACCAGCTCTGGTATCATCTGCTGCCATATGGTCCATCTGTTGCCATGGCAATTTTCAACAAACTATGGACAATTGTTTACACAAGGGCTAGCCCTTATTTCACATCATGCCTTGCCATCTGTCCCTAACAACAGTCGCCCTCCACCCCCCCCCCCCCCCCCCCCCCCCGTCTGACCAATCGGTATAGTCAACCAGCAACACGACCAGAAGACGCTGACACACAAGTAAGCTGGCCACTGTGGACAGTCAACCCTTGAGTAAGGTACTACCTTCAGAATGAACCACAATAGCACAGATACTGTGTTGCATCAGCTGGTAATTGACTGACTGACTGACTGACCTGCATCTTCTGAGGCAAATCTTTGCACGATTGCTCCAGGACATCTCGAACACCATATCCTAAATACCACGCCTATACACACACAACACACACACAAACAACACACACGCAACACACACACACAACACACACACAAACAACACATGCACACACGCACACACACACACACACACACACACACAGCAAGTGTTGGTGATGCAAGTCATTCACATAAGCCTATGGTAAGGGGTCATCAGAGTCAATATATGTTTGTTCACATCATGACATTGAATGAGTTAAAGTGCACATGCCAGTAAGTATGTACGGTATCCATAGGATTTGTATTCATCATCTGTCAATATAACAAATGATGGCAGCAGGTGCTCGAATACTCAGACTAGTGGGTAATGGTTGTTGTGTACGAACAAAGGTGTTGGTCACACAATGGGGTGTGGTTGCCTCCCACAATCTACAGTATACATCAGCACAGCATTGGTCCTAGGTAATAAGTTTGTTGCTCCTCAATCATGTTGACTGTTGAAGATGGCAATCAACCTAAGTACAGACAGAACTTAACGAGCACACTAAAAATCATGCAAACACTGACAACCCATACCTTATTGATAATTCTACTGCGGAACAGTTTGGGCCGGCTCTCTCTCTGCCGGTGGAAGTTCAGTGTGACTCCAGCACCACAGCCAACCCCCAGGTAGTTGTTCATGGTCAGCTCCCTAGCCCCCCTCCGGAGGCCGAGATACCTCCGATGCTCCACACAGACCTGCCAGCGATCCAACAGTGAAAGCTCAGCATGCTCCACTTCATGGATGATCTCCTCTACCTTCTCATCCTCATAGCCACGCCCCCAGCCAAGCACACGGGCCAAGTCATTTCCTGTGCCCAGAGGCAAAATGGCAACGTGTGGTGCTCTCTACAACAGCAACAGTTGGGGGCAATATATATCATACATGGTAATGATCATCACACTGATTGTGTGTGTGTGTGTGTGTGTGTGTGTGTGTGTGTGTGTGTGTGTGTGTGTGTGTGTGTGTGTGTGTGTGTGTGTGTGTGTGTGTGTGTGTGTGTGTGTGTGTGTGTGTGTGTGGTTCATCACCCACAGCAACAGATAGGAATTAACATCCATAGCTTATGGTAAAGGATCATTACAAATAATTTTGGTATAACTGTTCACACACTGAGGATTAATGAAGCTAAACAGAGTTGACAGGTGAAGTGTGCACAAGGTGCCCAGGTCAGCTGCATCAGGTAGGGTCAGCTGACAACAGGTGGGATCAGAGGACACCATATGGAACAACCAGCTGACACCAGATGGAATCAGCAGACACCAGATGAGATCGTGTAAGGGGTAGCAGTGTGACTGCAATGAGATAGCTTGAGAAGACCAAGAGGAACACCCACCTGATGCTGAGCCAATTTTGGTAAGGGTTGAGATTGGCAGCAATGACAGTCGTACATTATTTACATCAAAACTGCCCCTCCCACTAACAGGGTGTGGATATACTGCCCGTCCCACTAACAGGGTGTGGATATACTGCCCCTCCCACTAACAGGGTGTGGATATAATGCCCCTCCCACTAACAGGGTGTGGATATACTGCCCCTCCCACTAACACTAACAGGGCATGGATATCTTATGAAGAACACAAGATCAACTCTCATCAGCCAGTGCTGCAGAACCTGAAAGATTGCAGAATTTCACAGCTAAAACATAATAGCCTTCACGGACCTAGCCCTGATCGTAGCCCTGATCGTAGCCCTGACTCTAGCCCAGCCCCAGCACTGACCGCAGCCCTGATCCCAGCCCTGATCCCAGCCCTGATCCCAGCCCTGATCCCAGTCCTGACCCTAGCCCAACCCCAGCACTAACTCCTGACCTCAGCCAGGTTAGCCCTGCAGCAGCAACTTGAGGTGAGAATTTGACCCATGCAGACAGCAGCAACTTGAGGTGAGAATTTGACCCGTGCAGACAGACACTTGCAGAGAAACAAAACGAACTAAAAAACATTTCTCCCATTATTTTCTGAAATGACTTAGCATTGGAGCAACTGTTTGGGATATCATTACTAAAGTGTCGATACTTTAATGAGCGAGTAATGCATAGAATATTTCAAACATATGCTCACTACAAACAAAATTACAGACCATGGTCGTCACTCATTTCATCAGCACACAAGTATCAACCTATCATAATCATAGTATAGTGACAGACACGCACACGCACACACACACACACACACACACACACACACACACACACACACACACACACACACACACACACACACACACACTAAAATGCAAACAATGCAAACACACATAGCTCAGCTGGACTGGTGACCTGAGTCATGTGACCCACAGCAACTACACCTCGACCACACCCCTTAGATTTCCCCCCATTCTTCCAGCACATGCTCACCGGTAGCTTGGCTTGGTCTATGGCAGCAAGGACCCAGCCAATTGTGCCATCTCCCCCGCAGATTAAAATACGACAAACATGGTCAGCAAGTAGTCGACATATCTCCAGGCCACACTCAGGGGAGAGGTCAGACAGGTCAATGACCTGGATAGGGTTCAGCAACTTGCGGAAGGAGCTGAGGACAGCCTGGCCATCTTTCCCACCACTGGAGGGGTTTGCCATGACAATGAGAGGACACCAATCCTCACAGGAAGTGGGTGGAATGATCTTTGTCACCACCAGCCTGCATAAGAGGGAATGGTGGACGCAGTCATACACAGACACAACATGTGGGCCAACCACAGCTACTACCTCTACTGTTGCTACTACACTGACACCGGATCATGGAGATGAGTTCTTTTTTTTAGGCCATGCGCGCGCGCGCGCACGCACACACACACACACACACACACACACACACACACACACACACACACACACACACACACACACACACACACACACACACACACACACACACACACACACACACACACACACACACACACACACACACACACACACACACACACACACGTTTCAAAGGAGATAGGAACTCTCAAACATGGTGTAACAGTCGTCCAGACAAGCAATCGACCCTTACCAGTTGACTCCTAACTCGACTCACATGATTGTCATTATTCCATGAACTGTGAATGTATTATGCAACTGCTGGTTTTTAACCGCAAACTTTACCAAGTTTGCAAGAGTCTAAATGTTACTTTGTTGGGAATCTTGTTGTTCTTGTTTTTATCATGAAACTTTCTCTGACCACAAGTGCTGAGGTCCCGGTTCAAATCTTGGTCATGGTTGAGTTTTTTTGTTGTTTTTTTCAAAACATTAAATCATAAGTGACCTTATAGCAGCGGCTGTAGTAGCTGCACAGCAGGCCTCCATTCAGCAAGTAAACGCTGCTGCTGTGAAACTTCCCTGTTTCCTCACAACGCACCCGGAGCACTGGTTCACACAGGCAGAGGCTCAATTTGCACTCAAAGGTAACATTTTAGATAGCACCAAGTACTACCAAGTGGTCTCTTCTTTTGACTCCATTGTGCAGGAATGCATGGCTCTCATTATAGCTAAAGCTCCTGACCATGGCAAGTAGGACTCTCTTAAAGCAGCAATTTTAAAAGTCAATGGACAAACAGCAGCAGCCAAAGCCATTGAGTTCCTTGACCGGGCTGTATCACCAGGCCTCAGTAATCGCAAGCCTTCAAATGTCTTGGCCTACTTGACTAGTCTTTTCAACCCTCACAAAGTATTCACCAACATTTCCTCCGGCAACTGTCTGTCAATGCATGTGCTCAACTTGATAGGGAAACAGGGACCATGGAAGTTCTTGCAGAGGGCAGACTGGACTATGGAAGACCAGAGAGCATCCTCTTTGGGAATCAGTACTTCCACCATGAAAAAAGTACCAAAGTTCAACCCAACAAAGAAGCATCAGAAAGTCTCTGACAACAATGCATCCGACGATATCTGCTGGTACCATTACAAATTCGGACAGAATGCACACAAGTGCATCAAGCTGTGCACCTTCAAGGCAACAGAGGGCATTCAATCTATCCACCCCAATAACACTGAGGATGGATTTTCAAGTGGCCACGCTGGGCAATTAGCAGCTTCAGCCACAAGCAATCACTCCAACCGCCTCTTTTACACATGGGATCATTCCTCAGGTCAACGGTTTCTCATTGACTCAGGAGAGCATCTACCCAGCTTCTGCACAGGGCCGCCACAGGAATCTACGAGAAGGTCTCGTTACAACCAATGGGACAACAATCCTTTACCACCTCATCTTTGAAACTATCTGTACGACAGTCCTGCCAGACTGATTGTGATGTACTGGCATATGCACAACTAACAGATGCAGAGGTATATGCTACACGCACAGCCATCACAGGACTGATTCTACAGGGCTTGCCAGTGCCAGATTCCACATACACACTCCTGTGCGATGTCTCTACTGCACAACCTCGCCCTATTGTGCCTAAGGCATGGAGAAAAAAAAACTTTAATCTCATCCATGGACTCTCCCACCCAGGTATTAAGACGTCACGGAAGCTCATGACATCAAGATTTGTGTGGCATGGAATGAATAAAGATGTTGGTAACTGGGCCAGGACATATCCTGGATGCCAGCAGGCAAAAGTACACCAGCACATCCAGGCCCCACTGCAGCATGGCCATCTCCCTAGCCGTCATTTTGAACAGCTTCATGGGGACATTGTAGGCCCACTGCCAGTGTCTCAGGAAATGAAATATCTTTTCACTATCATTGATCGTTTCACCAGATGAGCAGAGGCAATTCCAATGGCTGAGTCCACAGCTGTTTCGTGTGCATGTGCATTTCTTTGTCAGCATGTTGCCAATTTCGGAGTACCTGGACACATCTCTTCCAATCGAGGTCCACAGTTCACTTCGGATCTGTGGACAGCACTTAACAAGTTACTAGGCTCAGAGGCACATAGAACAACCAGCTATCATCCATAAGCTAATGGTATCATTGAGAGGTTCCACAGGCAGATGAAGGCTGTGCTTAAAGCCCACCTGGATGGACCTCATTGGATGAATGAGCTGCCCCTTGTCATGCTGGGTACTCACTGTTCCAAAAGAGGATCTACAATGTTCAGCTGCCGACTTCATTTATGGTGAAACACTGAGGTTGCCAGTGAATTTTTTGATATCAGACAGACACCAATGCAGGCCTCAGAAGATTTCTTCAAATCTGTGGAGGACTGTACCACGCATGTCAGCTGCCTTACAGACATCCAAATTTGTTTTTGTGCAAAGAGATTGACACAAATACTCCACTACAGTGTCCTTTATGTGGGCCCATTCCAAGTACTTCACCGTTCAGACAAGTCCTTTACATTGCAGATGAATGGAAAAATAGACACTGTCTCCATTGATTGCTTTACACCAGCTTTTCTGGAGACAATTTACCTAGATACTGATAGCAGGCAGCCGCCCTCATCTTCGCCATAGTCAATACCATCAATAGTGCTGCAGAGAACTCTTTCTGGCTGCACTGTCAAGACAACCAAAAAACTTCCCTTCCGTGGAGCAAGCCACTGAGGGAAGGCCTGTAGCAGTCGTCCAGACAAGCAATCAACCTTTACCAGTTGACTCCTAACTTGACTCATGTGATTATCATTATTCTGTGAACTGTGAATGTATTGTGCAACAGCTGGTTTTTGTTACCAAAGATAACATTGCCAAATCTTTCTATTTAGTAATTTTGGTGGCATACACTGCCAGAGTGGCATCCGGCATAGGCATACTGTGTGTGATTGTTGATGATATGATTCTGTAGACACTAATCACCATAACATTGTGTTGCATGTGGTTGCTGTGAATGTGGATGATTAGTGCAGCCATCGTGTCAGTTACTCGCACTTGTAAGAGGTTAGACCACAAAAATTGTTATTTGTGACAGACAGCTAGTTCAAGAATTATTAACTTATGAACTTGGCAATGTGGAGTACGTCTGTCAGCTTCCTTTGGTTGCCCACAACCACAATCTGCATTTCCAGTATTCACAGGAGAAAATATTTCCACTACACTAAATTTTATGAATGGGATGAATCTGTTGATATTAAGGAAAACAGGTTACAGTCAGTAGTGGGCAAGGTCTTGGGTGCATGTATGCACCATCAATGGAGATGGCACACATGATCCCGGCCTCCATAACCTCTCCCAAGAACTATCCTTAACCCCAGCCCAACCCCCAGCCCAACCACTCGTCCTAGTATAGACTCAATGTTCACAGGAATAAAAGCAAACAAACAATTTAGCAATCATTTCAGACACTAAAAATAAACGTGCCATTTAATTGCAGAAAATGTGGTCAGTTGCGCTATTGAAATGCAGGCACTGCACACAGTACCATCCAAACCTGCACCCCTAAAGGTATCAATAAATAAATAGTCCTGCGGCACTGCCGACTGGTGTCTGTCTTCATAGGCTGGCTGGGGGGGTTGGCTGGGGTCAAGGATAGTTTTACCAATACTGAATCACTTTTCTAACACTCAAAATATACATACACTATATAGCTGCTCAACACATTTACAAATCAATGGAGAGTAACTTAACAAAAATGGGTGTGGTCAGAAGCATTGTATCCTTACTCCTCTTTTCCAACATTCTGGCCACACCCCCGGCAACACTCCCTCCCCCCCCCCCCCCACACACACAAACACACACACGTGCACACGCACACACACATAATTTCGGGTCAACATAGAGTACACACCTGCGTCTGCCTCTCCAGCCCTCCAGCTTCAGTGTAACTGAGTTGGGTGGTATGATGGAACTGTGGTGGGGGCCCAGAGTGCAAGCACCAGCCTCCACATCCATCTCTTCCACACAATCTTCATGAGCAGTCTGCTGGCACCAAACACACCTGAAATCAGCCAACTTGGGTAGGTTACCACAAGGTGTCAAGCACTTGAAACAGAGGCTGCAGAGAGGAAGGTTACCCTTTACCCAGAAGTGTTGAGTCTGGCTAGATGGCAGGGCACCAGTAACTGTCGCCAGAGGCTTGCAAATCTTGCTGTTGCTGGCAAGCTTGATACAGTCGCTCTGGACACACGTACAAAGGCCACAAGACACACAGGAGCTGCCTGTGAAGCACATCTGTGTGCAAGAGTTACAGTAGGTTGGCTTGTCCAGGAACTCAGCGGCTTGCCAGCAATGCGCTCTGAGAGGATCACGCAAGGTCAAGCAAACCTTGCGTCTACGCCGCCTCAAAACACGGAGTGCCAGTGTAAGCATCAGGACCAACAACACCGCCAACACCCCTAGGAAGAGAGGCTGCAGCAGCCAGAGTTTGGCGGTCCATTCAACCATTTCAAGGAAACAGCGACTCTAGTAGAAGAACTGGTTCAGCGGAATAAATGGGGACGAAGATATTCTGCTAATTCTGGACTCAGTTCAGAAGTTAACCCTTTTCCTTTTAATTCCGACAACCACTTCCTCCTGCTGTAAAGTGTAAACAGAAATCTGGTGAACTTTCTAGCTTCGGAGGGAAAATTTACCTGTTGAAATTTTCAAAACTAATTTTACGTTCTAAACGTTCAGGGACTGCCTAAACTCTTATTAGTTGAACTGACGAGGACCAATATTGTGATTTTTACCTGCTGCTGGCTGCATAGAATGTTAATAGCAGATAAATACCAGCACTAAATCAACCAGTCATAGGTCAGACAGAAATACAGGGTGGATACCACTAAAAAAGATTAAAAAAAGTGAACACCAAGGTCATTCGTGACCTCAAAAAAAGTCAAATTTAAAATTTATCTAAATATAGTCCTGTTATATATCAAAAGAAAGGTATCAGATTGATTGGAGAGAGGAACAGCTTGATTCTATTTTAGGTCAGAATATTGATCTCAGAAGTAGATCCTGAGTAGGTCAAATTTGATATCAAACAAACTTAGGCATGATTTTTTTATGTGACCTATTTAAAAAACTTTTAGGAACTAGGCAAAGTAACAGTGGGTCAAGCTTGGTTAATTCATAAATAATCAGTCACATTGTTATACATTTGCCTCACATTACAAATACTGACACTGTATGTATATTGTATACCACATATTTGCACATGCATTTTGTCCATTTTCATGTATCATAATTAAGAGATAAGTAAGTCTTCCCTGTTCAATTTACTTATTTAGTTAGTCATTTAAATAGAGATGTTCAGATTTCACAAAGTTCTGTGTCAAGCATTTCCCAGGTGTCACTGATGATGAAGGATACAATTCACTTCCAGAAGACATAGCCAATGACCTTTTAGCTGCTGAAGACAAAGTAAAGAAACAATTGCTCACTAAATGTGGTATGTGATTATAGTGCCCTCTGAAAACTTAGTCCAAAATACTTACAAATTTCTGCAAACAACTGTCTCAACAAAAAGCAGGCCAGAATTGCTTCAAGTATTTTTAATGTGTTGACTACAGCTACTGGTAGAACAGTGCAAATGGCATATCCTGAAACATTAACAGTCACCAATCCCACGCTCATTGGCAAACACTGGGGGAGAGATGAATTCAACACTAAAGCAGAACTGATCACTATTTTGATGAATGAAATTAAATTTCTTCATGACAATCAGAATCTGACATTAAGAAATTTTCTAATTGATGTAATGCACTCATCCAAGCTATGGGAAAGCCTCATTAAATATCAGATTTTGGAGACTATGCCGCTGCTTGCTTTCATTCATTATGTGACATGTTGTTATGGAGATAACACAACATGAATTGACATTATTTTGATTGCTATCTGTGAGTGGGGACTCATTCAGATTTGGTACCAAAGCAAACAGAGTGAACAAGAAGAAGCTTATTTGAAAGCTGATAGATGGTCCAGATGGTTGCACTACCTCAGATTAGGGGTCAAGTTGTTGCTATGGGTAAAAACAAAGCAGACCTAGCACATCTCCCCTCTGAAATGATCATCCAGAAAACCAAAGATCTTGAATGAATACCTGATGGTAACTGGAGGCCGATTCATGGACCTCACTGGGGCAAATTCGACCAGGAGATCCAAAGATGACCTCAAACTAATGTTAATTATGAAGAAGCTGACACACAGTTGATTCTTCAATACTCTGAAGCAGCAGTCAGATATATTAACTGAATTCTTGTGACTAGCGAAATGGTTGGCCTTCGGCCTCCTGCAGTTACAAACTTGTTCAGTTTGCTTAATGTTTTATATAGGGGATGGGGGGCTTGCAGGTCATTTCTAAAGTATTATGAATGCACCTCTAGTAATTAGTGTCCTTTTCTACTCACCTGGGTTATAATTATTTGCTGTCATACATAGGTGGTGGGGAGGGGGGGGGGGGGGGGAGGAAATATTTTTATGAGTGCACTTCTAGTAATTAGTATCTTTAGAACGTCCTGTGTGATTTATGAACACAATTTGCTCTTAGAAATGTCCTTCTAAATACCACTAAGATTACAATTTATGGTTACTTATGAATAGGAAAGTTTATGTAGTTACCCTATGTCCTAGCCCTAACCACATTTTCCCAAAAACCGGGCCAGTGGTCCTGTGAGCAACCCCTGACAATTTCAGGGTGATTGGTCCAGGCATCTGGGAGGAGTGTTACGCGAGGACAGACAGACACACACACACACACAGACACACACTACATGAATTATAGTAAGGATGTGCAGAGATACTGATGTCATGCTTCTCCTTTATGCCCTTCACCGCCCACAAAGCAAGTGAAGTCCTGATGATCTATAGGACTGCAAAGAGAGAAAGTGCATTCCCATTCATCAAGAAGCACAAAAATTTCCTGATGCAGTGAAGAATAACCTTTTCAAATTCCATGCATCCTCAGATTGCAATACGACCTCTATTCTGTGGATATTGAAAAGAGAACTGTTAGACAACATTCAATAATCTATTGTAAATATCAGAATGAACACTATTTCTGTCCAACATTGCATACTTATTACATGATATTCCTTTGTTCTAATGTTGAACTACCGTATCTTTAAAAACAATCTTGATATGTATGAAGCATAACCCACTCACTGTGTGTGCTGGATATATGATGTCAAGTATACCAAACAAAATGTAATTCCCATAATTTATGAATTTCCCATATTTTGCTAATTTCCCATATTTTGTGAATTTCCCATATTTTGCAATTTCCCATATTTGCTTGTCTGAGGAAGTGTCACAAGAACAACAACATAGTAACTTTTAGACCCTGTGAGCTTGTGGGTAAAAATTAGGAAATCTAAAATTGGTGGGAGATAATTATTTTCCAAATACATTGCTTGGAATACAAAATGGCTATGTTCCATATATTTCTATAATGGGGTTAATGTGTTTGTATGTATATATGTGGCAATCTCCTCCCAGAGGAAAAGACCAAAGGCCACCAAAAATGTTGAGGGTCTTTAGATCCAGGAGGTCATCGCTATCTTTCTTACTTTTTTTTTTCTCAGAATTTGCCCCCTTAAGATTTCCTTTTGGGGGTACTCTAACATGAGCAGTACAAACTGCTATTGTGTCCCGATTGATAAAAAGAAGTTGAGAGGTCACATATGGTTAATTCCAAAGACATATAGGGGAGGGGGGGTAGGGGTTCAAGGGCTCGATTTTTTTCCCTCCCTTCCCCCCCCCCCCCCCCATTTTTTTTGGTGGGAAGGAGGAGGTTGCACTATTCCCCCCCCCCCCCCCCCAAGGGTTTTTAAAAATTTTATTTCGTTTTTTATTATTTTTTTGTGGGGGGGGGGGAGTGTGTGGATTCACCCAAAACATTTTTGCTGTGGGGGTGGGTAGGAGTTGGGAGGAGGTCACAAAGCAATAACAGTCAGTATATATCCCCAGAGGGGCTATAACAGGCCATGAGGGCCAATTTAGAAAAGCCAAAGGTGCCATGGCAATAGACCTGCTCCCAGATGAAAGCCTACCAAATAATTCTTTAAAATAAAATTAAAAAAATGATATACTATATTGGGTCTTCTCCCCTGGGGGTGGGGGTTTGTTCAAGGGCTTGATCATTGCCCCTTTTTTCTTTCCTTTTTTGTGGTGG